>CACVKS010000779.1:0-24483 GCA_902749335.1 Acanthamoeba triangularis
ACCAATGAACAGCACGGCGTCGTGGGACGATTTCCCCAACGGCCGATGGGGCGACTCGCGGTCGCCGGCGTTCGGCGAGCTGAAGGACTGGCACTTGGGCTCGATGGCGCCGCCGAGGAGCAACTACAGCAAGCAGTGGGGCGTGGCGCCCGAGAAGGTGGAGGACATCATCAACGTGTTCGTGGGCCACTGCGAGGGCAAGGTCACCCGCCTGCCGTGGGTCGACACCGCCATCGCGGCCGAGACCTCGGTCATCCAGCAGCAGCTCTTGAAGATCAACCGCGCCGGCTTCCTCACCATCAACTCTCAGCCCCGCGTCAACGCCGCCGACTCGTCCGACAAGCTCTTCGGTTGGGGCGGCCCTGGCGGTACTTTTTCCCCTATCGATGACTTCACTTGGCCTTTTAGAACCGCTCCAAGCCTGGTTGGGTTCAGCTGCTGATGGCTGTGTGTGTTGTGTGTCGTGTGTCGTGCAGGCTATGTGTATCAGAAGGAGTACCTCGAGTTCTTCTGCTCGCCCGAGAACAAGGACAAGCTGCTGGCCCAGATGGTCAACTTCCCCACTCTCTCCTACCACGTCGTCAACGTCAAGGGCGAGTCCGTCGCTAACACCAAGGGCACCGCCGCCGTCACATGGGGCGTGTTCCCCGGCAAGGTACCCGCCCTCTTCTTACACCTCTCCTCTGTCTGACTTTCTGTACAAATGATGTGTTTTATATATCTCTATATATTCATCCCAACATGTTAATATATACATATATCTAACACGTGACTTGTTCGTCGCGTCGTTTGGGTGAACATCGAGTAGGAGGTGGTTCAGCCCACGGTGGTGGATGCTGCGGCGTTCCTCGTGTGGAAGGACGAGGCCTTCACGCTGTGGGAAACGCAGTGGGGCAATGCCTACGAGGAGGGCTCGGTCTCGCGCCAGCTGATCAAGGAGATCCACGACACTTACTTCCTCGTCAACATCGTCGACAACAACTTCATCTCGGGCAACCTCTTCAACATCTTCGACAAGGTCATCGACGCCTCCACGCCCAGCGTCGTCTAAAGCAGACCAAGACCACCGTCAGTAATCCCCCAGCACCCCCCACCGCTCGTAATGTGATGCCAACGCGTCAGGCCGCTCGTGTGAGTGCGCCCAGCTGCTTGTTTTTGTACACCTGTTTTTACTACTCGCCTCTCCTGTTTTTACACCTTCACCTTCTTCATCTTCTTGGGTGGGCGTAGTTGTTGAGGACTCCTTCAGGGCTCCTTTTCGCTCTCTAGTGACCGCCTCCTCCGCCGCCCTTGTTGGCTCCTCCAGGTTCACCGCCCATGGCCTTGATGCAGCAGTACTGCACCAGCGTGGTTCCTACATTGATGAAACAATACAGATCAACAAATCATCATCACCATCAGTTCATCTTCATCAGTTTGTACAATAATCTTTGAGGGGAGGTACCCTTCCACATGGCCTCAAGTACGGCACCGCATTCGGAGAAGCAGGGCGAGCAGCAGGAGAAGAGAATCCAGAGGAAGGCGCAGAAACACGAGATGGGGAACACCAAGATGGCAATCAAACCCCACAGCAGGAATGTAACCAACTTCATCTTTCCTCTTGGCTTCGCGGATCAACAATCTGGATGTTGAAGATTGTTGTTGCGCAAAGGCGAGTTTGTGAAGCTCCTGCGGGTCGTGCTTTACAATAAACTCATTAATAAGTCGTCAAGTCCGTCAACCATTCAGCAATCAGACAAGGGTTTGATATCAAACACAAAACTTTACGAAACATTTTCCGAAAGACAAAGCTTTTTTCATTTGTCCATCTTTTTTGAAGTCGCAAAATGCAGCAGCGAGGATTGGCAAGCTTCCACCAGTGGTGCCGCAAGGTCGTGTGCGTTGGTCGGTACGTCAAGAACCGGGGTTCTCTTCCCAATTGCGCCAATCAAATAATAATAATAATACGTTATTTATTTTTTCATCCTCCAGCAACTACGCGGAGCACGCCAAGGAGCTCGGCAACGCCGTGCCGCAGGTACCCCATTCTCAACACTCACTACTGAACACGCGATACTATCGGAGCAATAACTCTTTTGGTGTACTTGTTGATCGGTGTAGACGCCGGTGCTCTTCCTCAAGCCGCCCTCGTCGCTGGTGACGCACGGAAGCCCCGTCGAGCTGCCCGCCGCCGCCGCGGACGACTCCCACCACGAGGGTAGCACACACCACCCGCTCACTGCGCGGCTGCACCGCTTCAAAGCCATCAAAAGAAGGTCTCTGTGTAGAGGATTAACGCTCGCTGTGCAGTCGAGCTGGGCCTGGTGATCGGTAAGCGAGGCCGCGACATCCCAGAGGCCGCCGCCATGGACCACATCGGAGGTGCGCCCGCCGCATCTCCCTCGCGCACTACTTCCTTCTCTCTTGTGGGCGGCGCTGATCGCTGGTGTGTGTGCGTGTGCGTGTGCGTGTGCGTGTGCGTGTGCGTGTGCGTGTGCGTGTGCGTGTGCGTGTGCGTGTGCGTGTGCGTGTGCGTGTGTGCGGTGACTGCGCGCAGGCTATGCGCTGGCCATCGACATGACCGCCCGCGGTCTCCAGAACGAGGCCAAGAACAAGGGCCTGCCCTGGTCCGTGGCCAAGGGCTACGACACGTTCTGCCCGGTGTCCCGCTTCATTGCGAAGGAGGAGCTGCCCCACCCCGAGGACACCACCCTCTGGCTCAAGGTCGACGACGAGCTCCGCCAGAACGGGTCCACCAAGGACATGATCTTCTCGTACATACGTCCCCTTCCCCATTGTGCCGCCACACGCGCTGACGCGTGTGTCGTGTTGCGTGTCGTGTGTCGTGTGTCGTGTGTCGCGTGTCGTGTGTCGTCGTGTCGTCGTGTCGTCGTGTCGTCGTGTCGTATTGCCAGGATTCCTTTCCTGGTGTCGCACATCAGCAGCATCATGACCCTGGAGGAGGGCGACCTCATCCTCACTGGTACGCCACACGCCAGACACACGCCAGACACCACACGGCACCCTCATTCGTGGGCGGCGTCTCTCGTTGTGGGGGCGTACTTAGGCACTCCGTCCGGCGTGGGACCGGTGAAGCCCGGCCAGAGGCTCACGGCCGGCATCGAGGGCCTCTCCCTCGACATGTCCTTCCCCGTCCTTCTGAGATCCCGCCCCTCCGCCTAATCCATCCCGCACCATCACCACCACCAGCAGCAGCAGCTCATACACGCGTGCGTGGCTGGTTTTGGACTGCCCTTCATTTGCTATCGTCTCTTTTTCGCGCGCAGGCCGATGATGCCCTCGAGGGTGACCGCCACGTTGTGTAGATTGTGCGGTCGCCTGTTGTTGGGCGGCGGCGGCGGTGGTGTGTCGTGAATGTGTGAGTGACTTCTTCCCAAGAGGGGAGTGAGCAGTGTGTGTCTGGTACGTACTGCTCGTAGAAGGCCGCCACCAGCTCCACGATGGTGCGGTAGTTGGGGTGGAGGCCGGCGCGCTGCCAGTCCTCGGTGGTGCGTACAAGCCCTGTGCCCACCCCACAGTTCTCTAAATCAGCCAAGAGCCGACAAGGCGCGCGGTGGGTGGTGCGCGTACCACTGTAGTAGGTCACATATTCGCTGGCCGGCAGCACGGGCGGAGTGGGCGCGGGCTGCGCGGCCTGAGTGGCCGTTGGCGGCTCCTCACGGGCGCCCTTGCCGGCGGAGGGTGGCCGTCGATGGCCGGGGCGTTGCGCGACCTCGCCTTCCTCGTCTTTGTCCTCGTCTTCGTCATCGTCCTCGTCCTCCTCTTCCTTTTCTTCGCGGTCTCGGTCCGCGTAGCTGGCTTGCAGCTGCTGCACCACGGGCTTCAGATCTGGCGGCAAACCAGTGTGAGACTTGCCATAACGTAACGTAGTAGAACGAAGAGCACGTACGCGTTGGCGGCTCGAGTCCCCAGAGGGCCTGGGTGTAGGCGACGTAGTCCTTCAGGTTGTGCGGCCCCATCCGCCAAAAATCACTAATACGCACGCCCACCACCGCACGCGCACACGCACACGTGAGGTCGTGATGGCGATTGGAGACGGCGATAGGGCGAGACGAGGCTGTGTGACGCTCACCTGGGGAAGTAGGGGGTCTGGCCGCGCGGAAGAGGCCCGAAGACGAGGTTGCGCATGCGGTGCTTCCACGCGTCGAAGGGCGGCATCTCATCGAGCAGCGTGCCGGCGGCCGGGGCCGGCAGGGTGTACCACGGGTCCACGGCGGCTGCGGCGGCCGCGGCGGCGGGGCCTCTCGTGCGTGGCCGGCCGCGCGTGGGGGTGCTCTGGCGGAAGAGGAACGCGCGGTACTGGTCGTGCGGGTGGACGGGCTCGTCGCCGCTGCCGTAGACCAGCTTGAGCGCGACCAGGATCGCCCCCAGCGCGCGCTCCATGTAGTGCGGCCCATCTGTGGGTGAGGTGACGGCGTCAAGCTCGAGCATGCAGTACTAACATATCGAACGAAGCACATTATAGATGTAGAAATTGAATAAAATATAAGATATAAGCATGTACTCCATACCGTTTGATCGGCCGTAGAGCAACTTCATGACCCTCTCCTCTTTCTTCTCACTCGCGACTTGATACGCGGAGAAAGTGGTGGCGGGGTGTGAGTCGTTGGCCGTATTGTGAACGGGTCGATGGTGGAGAGGGTGGCGTACGCTGGAAGATGTGGTGGATGAAGAGGCCGAGGGACGGCGGTAGGTGCAGCTCCTCGATGAACCGACAGAGCGTGGGGTAGAAGGGAGGTGGCGCCTGCACCGTCGCGCAAAGGGGTCGTGTGTGTCGTGTCGTGCCGGTTACACGGTGCATACGCGCACGAACCGAGAGCGTGGATGTACCTCCTGTTCGATGCCGAAGTAGTTGATGAGGTTGAAGGCCTGGTACTCCAGCTTGTCCTGCGTGACTGGATGCTGCCCGAGTTGGAGTGAAGAGTTAAAAGAAGAAGAAGAAAGAACGAAAGAGAACGAAAGACGAGAAGGAGGGGTACCAGGGGTCGCACTTCAAAGGACTGAGCGTCCTTGAAGTCCTTCAGGCTGTAGACCTCCTCGTACGGCAGCCGTCCGCTTCGAACCCACCTGCACACAATGACATCAGACGCTGTGTGTCGTGTCGTGTCGTTGGTCGTGTCGTGTCGTGCGGTACGCGTAGTGACGCTTGGCACCCTCACCGGATCAAGTCGTGGGCGACGATGGGTTCCTGGAGGATGTTGCAGGCCACGTAGTTGAAGGTCAGCGTGGCGGTCACCTGCGGCAGCGCGTAGGCGGTCTCGATGGTGCGCTTCCACTCGCCGCTCGTCTTCGTTCTCTTCTTGCCTTCGTCCTCGTCCTCGTCATCCTCGTCTTCGCCGTTTTCCAGCCGTGTCCGCTTCGCCTGTCGCATCAAACCAGCAGCACGACGCGCGCGCGTTGGGTTGTCAGTGGTGGCCACACACGCGCTGTGGGGGAGAAGTGACGCGTGCCTGCGATTTCTTCCACCCCTTGCGGCGTCCATCCGCCTCCTCGTCCCTCTCCTCGTCCTCCGCCTCCTCTTGCTGCTCGGGCTCGTAGTCACCGTCGTCATCGCGTTTCCGCTTCCGCCCCGATTTCGCGGGCTTCCTCTTCTTTTCTGCCTCCTGCTGACCTTGGTTGCTATCATTGTTGTCGTTGGTGTCGTTGTCGTCGTTGTCCTGGCCGACGAGCCACGCGTTCTCGTCTTGCTGGGAGGGCGAGGGGGAGAGGAGCGAGGTGAGGCCCATCTCGTCGAGCCACGTCTTGCTCTGCTCCAGGTCCTGCTCCGTCACCGCATCGCCCTGGCTGGGTGTCGCCGCCGCCTCCCCCTTCTTCCGCTTTGCCTTGGCCTTGGCCTCGGCCTCTACACAGTACGAGACGTCGATCACACACAAGACAAACGCCAGTCAGTCGAGTGTAGCGCACGCGCGGCGGCGGAGGTGGTGGTGATGAGGCGTCGAACTGCGGTTGGCGAGCCGGTTCCGATAGGCGTCGTTGTTGGCGACCTGGCCCTCGCGCGTGGTGAGGTAGCGGAACCACAGCTTGCGCACCACGCCCGGCAGCAGGGGACTGACGCCGCACTCGGACACCAACGCCTCCACCTTTTGGCCGCGCGTAGCACGCCATCACCATCATCAGCTTCTTCTAGTAGACGCGTAAGTGTGGGGCTCTTTCTTCCTCTACGCTTACCTGACGAAGAAGCAGGTCTTGGAAGTAGTCGAGGTAGGTGCCCTCGGCTCCTGGGTAGGCGTCCTCGAGTCTTACCTCCTGCTCCTCTTCCTCTACGTTATATAAAAAAATATAAAGGTTATACAGATAATATAGAAATATATATAATAACATGTGAGCCAGCGAGGTGGCACGCACGGGCGCGGACGATCAACGGGCGTTTCGCTGGGCGTGCGTCCCCCTCTTCCGCGCCCTGTACGGTGGCCCTTCTTCGCAAGGTGGTGGTGTAGGTGTCGTAGTCCAGCTCTTGTTGCACATAGTCCTGTGGGCATCACAACATTCATTACGCGCTCCGCCCGACCGAGTGCTGGCCAATGTATCAAATCGGGAAAATTTACCTGCGATTGTGTGTAACATTCGTCACAAACGTAGAAGCCCTCTTCATCTTGCGTCAGGTTGTAACTCCCGCATCGTGCACATCGCAAACCACGACCTGCCATCGGGCATTTGGGCTCTACGTTGCAAATTGAATAATCTCAAACGCCCACTTTTTCTGATTTTCTCTTCTTCCCCAACAATTCTTGATTCATTTCTTTGTATTTACCAAAAAGCGCAAGTTCTGACGTCACCCCAAAAGGCACACTGGCACCAGCAGTCGCTGAACAAGAAGATGAAGATGAAGATGAAGATACACCTGACGGTTCTGGTGCTCTTTGCGGTAGCTGCAGTTTTGCTGGCCTGCCTCGACTCGGTAGAGGCCGCCAGGAGAAAGGACGACGTAGTGTTCGACCCTCGCGGCAATCCCTCCAGGGTGTCGGAGAGCAAGGCCAAGAGGCGGATCGCAATCACCGACATCACCGAGGACAACCTTGATCTCATCCTCCGACGGTACAATCTTGTTCTTCTTCCCCACTTCGTCCTGCCGTAGTCACAGTGCTTAATACTCTTCACCAGAAACCAGGTGCTGCTGCTTGGTTTGGCCAAGGAGGACGACCGCAAAGAGCTCACTTCCATGCTAACCGAAGTGAGTCACAGCACCGGCTCGATGGACCCACTACGCTGTTTGTGCTGGTCGCTTACCCACAGTGTTCTGTGTGCCTGCAGTTCATCTCTCAAGTGCCTCTTGCTGAGCCCGGCCTGACGGTGGGCCGCAGCACCAGCGCTCAGCTCAGGAAGATGTTCAAGGTCAAGAAGACGCCCGCCATGCTCATCATTTCCGAGGGCGGAGACAAGGTGGAGCTCTACAACCCTGAAGAGTTCAGCGCTGGTGCGGGTTCTAAGACTCTTGTCACTTTTGGTGCTGTGGGTGTGTGTCCTGGTATGTTTGCTGAAGGTGTCACTGCAGAGGGCCTGGCTACCTACATCAGCGGCAAACGATCCAAGTACCCCGTGGCCGAGGTGGGCATCATGACCGTACGCACACCCTGCCACAGCCAATTAATCGCCACATCTGCTTACCTGATGAGGTATATCTGGGACCCAAGGCCCACCACCAAACCCACAACGCCACTCTGCTCTACGCCCTGATCAACATGACCCTCGACGTGGAGCACACGTGGGAGAGCTACTTCCTGCGCCGGTGGGACGCCATTGCCGACGCGAGAGGACGCAACGAGTCGTTCCGCTACGCGGTCGGCGACATTGGCAACTTCCCCGAGCTGGTCGTCAAGTTCCGCAACCCCAACAACCAGGAGATACCGCTGCCCCTGGTGGCCCTCCAAGACAGGTTCACCACGTACGTCCATACCTTTCTCTCCACGATTACAAACAGCGAATCTCCCAGTGCCTGTGTTACACAGCTAATGTCTCATATAAATGGAAAAGGTACAAGTTCGAGGGGGAGCTCAGCCTCTCGGCGATCAAGCAGTGGCTGGGCAAGTGGGAAAACGGCAAGCTCAAGCCCTACCGCCGCACCGGAGGCGTCGTGGTGCGCTTCACTGCCCGACAATCGCTCGTGACTTGTACCAGAGAGAAAAACTGATCGTGATCACCTTCAACAGAACAACAAGCCGGGCACGCTCTTCGTCCTCAACACCGACAACTTCTACACGGTGACGGGGGACTGGTCCAAGGACGTGGTGGTCCTCTTCTACGGTCCCTCGTGTCCCTACTCCAAGTACTTGCCTTGCCCACAAAGGAGCGGCTCCCACTGCCACTGGCACTGACGACAGGTGGTGGTAAAAGGGAGTTCCTGGACGTGGAGATGCCCAAGCTGCTGGACATGGTGAGCCACGTCTCCTCCCTGATCGTCGCCAAGATCGACTGCTCCGGTACGTCGTTGCATCTTACCAGCCAACCATCATGGAAACATCCAACACCCCGACCACAACACAGTGAACGAGTGTCCGCCGGGAGTGGTGACGGGCTACCCGACCATCGCCCTCTACAAGGGATGTCGCAGCTCCGAAACAAAGCCCGCCTCGCCCCTCGGCTACTGGCTGACTCGCGAGGCCGACGACCTCTACAGGTTCGGCTTCAGCTCTTACTCTCTTAGTTTATACCAACGGGCTTATTGCTCAATCAACGGGATGGATTGGTACATAGGTGGTTGAAGGTGAACTCGTACTACTCGATCCCCAAGAAGCCCGTGGCGCAGCCCAGCAGCGAGCCCGCTGCCGACCCGGTCGTGGCCGCCTCCGAGCAGGCGGGTGGACAGCTCGACCCGCTCGCCAACGCCGCTGGTCTCCTGCTCTAGGAAAGCCACTTGCCCTCACCCTCATCGTTTCCTCGCAGGTCGCCTGTCACCACCTTCTTCATCAACGTTACATCATTAAGAAAAGAAAAGAGGGAATGATGGTTTATTCCACCACTTAGGAAGAGAAGTTGGAGTTGAGGATGGTGGCGAGGAGGGCCATGCGAATGTACATCCCGTTCTCCATCTGTCGGAAGTACGCCGCGCGGGGATCGCTGCAGAGAATGCGAACAAGAAGCCAGGTGAGAAAGAAGAATAATAAGAATAATCACCACCAGCTTCCTCAAAAGCGTAGGGGGAGGCGCGCACCTGTCGATCTCGGGGCTGATTTCGTCGACGCGCGGGAGGGGGTGCATGATGACCATGTTGCTCTTGGCGTGCGACAGCATCTCGGGTGTGACCACGTACGTGCCTGCGCGATGAAGGTCGTTCTTTCTCGGTGAGCCGGAGGGGGAGCAGTTGTTGGGGGGACGTGCGGGTGTGTACCCTTGACGGCGAGGTACTCCTCCTCGCTGGCGAACCGCTCCTTTTGGATGCGCGTCACGTAGAGCACGTCGGTGTGGGGCAGCACCTCCTCCAGCGACCTGTACTCCCTCTGCGGAATGCCCTGCTCGAGACGCAACACACGACGTAACGAGATGAGACCATGCCTTTGTGGTTGTGGTTGTTGAAGCGAACCTTCTTGTCGAGCTCGTCGAGGATGGCGGAGGGCATCTTGAGGGACTCGGGCGAAACGTAGTTGAGCTGGGCGATGCTGTAGAGCGAGAGGAGGTGCACGAGCGAGTGCACGGTGCGCCCGTTCTTCAGGTCGCCCACCATCGTGATACGCAGCCCGTTGATCGTGCCCAGCTCCTCACGAATCGTGAATGCATCGAGCAGAGCCTGCGTGTTGCGTGTTGCGTGTTGCGTGTTGCGTCAGACGTGTGCGTGTGCGGTGGTGTGTTGTGCTGTGTCGAAGGGTAAGGTTAAGGTTTACCTGGGTGGGGTGTTCGCCGATGCCGTCGCCGGCGTTGATGATGGGCACGCGCGCGTGGGAGGCGGCGAGTTGGGCGGCGCCGGCCTGCGGGTGGCGGAGCACGATCAGGTCCGAGTAGCACTCGAGGGTGCGGATGGTGTCGGGCAGGGACTCGCCCTTGGCCACCGACGACGAGCTCTCGTTGACCGAGATCACCGTGCCGCCCAGACGCAGCATGGCCGCGTGGAACGACGACGAGGTGCGGGTCGACGGCTCGTAGAACACGTTGGCCAGCACCTTGCCCTTGAGCAGATCCCACGATCCCATCTTCTTCACCATCATCCTACACAGAGAAAGAAAGAAATTGATATGAGAAACCTGTAGAAGAAAAAACGAAGAATTTCGAGAATGCGTGTGAGACAGCTGTGGGCGTACCGCATGTCGTGGGCGACGGAGAAGAGGTAGCGGAGGTCGTCGCGGGTGAACTGCTTGACCGACGTCACGTGCTTGGCGGTGAAGCGCGGAGGCAGGGCGCCGCTGTGAGTGAAGATCTCCTGCGACAGCGCCGAGTTGCGCCTCTCGGCAATCGCCTTGGGTTGCTGCTGCTGAGCTTGCGCCTGGGCCAGCGGCTGCAGCTCGGCGGCTCCGGCCAGGGCCGGCTGAGCGGCCGACGGCACGCGTCGCATGGGCGGTGGCGTGACCGCGATCTGGGGTCGCTGGGCGACGGGCGAGGGCGTGACGACGGCGGGCTTGGGAGCGACGGCAGCGGCCGAGACGGCGGCGGCGGACGGGCGAGGACGGGCGCGGGCGGCGCCGGCGGCGCACACGTTGCGTCCCTCACCGGGGAGCGAGTAGACGGTGCCGTCGAGCATGGCGGTCTTGCCGCGCAGCACGACGCGCACGACGCGGCCCTGCAGCTCCATGCCGGCGAACGGGGTCCAGCCGCACTTGGAGTGGGCCATGGCCTGGGGCACGGTCCACTTGTCGTCCATGTTCACCACCACGTACGTGTCCTGAGCAGAAGAAATTCAAAGAATGTCAGCTCCTACTACCCTGCACTACCCTTGGATCGAAGTGAGAAATATATTGCATACCTCCTGATCAGGCAGGTTGAAGATGCGCTTGGGGTTGGTGTACATCTTGGCGATCACATCTTCCAACGTGATACGTCCTGTTATATACGCGTACATATTAATATAACGCCAAGTCTACACAAAAGCTGATGGCTGGAGCGTACCCTGGTTGACGGCGGTGAGCATGAGGGGCAGGGCGGTCTCGAGGCCGGGGAAGCCGGGCGGCGGGTTGGGGCCGTCTTTCTCGGCCAGGGTGTGCGGGGCGTGGTCGGTGGCGATGCAGTCGATGATGTCCATGTTGGCCCACAGGGCCTCGACGTCGGCCTGGGTCGCCAGGCGCGGGCGCACCTCGCGACGGCCGTCGGTGAGGTGGTGCGCCTCGCAGGCGTGCTCCTTGTCGAGGTAGAGGTGGTGCGGGCACACCTCGCACGTCACGCGGATGCCCTTCTCCTTGGCCGCGCGGATGACCGCCAGCTCCTCCTTCAGGCACACGTGGGCGATGTGCAGCGCGCGGTCGTGCAGCGTYGCCACCATCAAGGCCGCCGCCATCGTGGTCGCTAAGTAGCATWATTAGMATACCACACAAATTAGTAAATATACTCTGAATAACGCGATGGGACCAAAACAAATAATAAATAAATAAATAATAATCAATCATGTGGGTTTACCTTCAGCGTGGACGACGATGGGCAGGTCCTTGGGCCAATGGGTGAAGTGCTCCATCCACGTGCTCATGTCGTCCAAGCGCAGACGGGTGAAGGTCTGGTTGAGGTACATCTTGAGCGCGACCTGTTGGGTTGCATTGGGTTAGGTTGCGTCAGTCAGCGCGGGCCATCTCAAGAAATGGTTGAAAAGAGTGMGCGCGCGTACGGCCTGGTTGGCGAACTGCGGGCCGACGTGGGCGTTGTCGGACGACGCGCCAAAGTAGATGCCGTAGTCGCAGCGGGCCTTGCTCTTGGCGATGCCSGTCACCAGATCCATCGACGCTGCGTCGATCACCTCCGGGTTCGTGTTGGGCATCGCACAGATCTGCAGCAGGCACACAGTCGAGTGTCAATCCCGCRTGTCGTGTGGGCCGTGTGCGGTCGTGTGCGGTSGCGCGTACCGTGGTGATACCGCCGGCGAGTGCGGCGGCGGTGCAGGTGTCCCAGTCCTCCTTGTGCGACGCGCCGGGCTCGCGCACGTGCACGTGGACATCGATCAGGCCGGGCAGGATCACCGTRCGGCTCGAGGCGCGGCTGTCCACGAGCCCGATCGGGATATCGGCCGGCACCACRCGCAGGCACTCGATGAAGAGCTTCGCGCACTTGATGTTGGTGATCTGTCATATATAATATTATATATATAATATATTCACACCACATTGGTCGGTCAGTCAGCTGATTAAATATATATCCRACCAACAGRAATCAAACAAATAACAATAAGTGTGGCGAAACTGTGTTGCAACGTACCAGGGGGACGGAGTAGTTGATGGCGAGTCGGCGGGCCATGTAGCCCTTGCTCATGAACGAGGCCGGGCGGCGGTTGCGGTTGTTGGAGGGCAGAATGATGCACAGGTCGATCATCGCCGCCGACAGGTGCGCGGAGAGCGTCTCGAGGTTGCTCTCCTCGGCCTCCTGGTCCCAGCTCAGCGCCTTGATCGGGATGCTGTGCTCGCTCAGGAAATCGGCCGTGCCCCTGTGCCGTGTGCGTGTGCGTGTTGTAGTGAGCCTCCCACTAACGAGTGCGGCTTCGCAAGGGGAAGGGTGTCGTTACCCGGTGCCGAACAGGTTGTAGCCCATGTTGACGAGCTTCTGGGCGCTGTCGAGGAACTCGAGCTTCTCCTTGTAGGGACCCAGCGAGAGGAAGATGTTCCTCTTCTTGGGCAGCTTGAAG
Organism: Acanthamoeba triangularis; assembly: GCA_902749335.1. Taxonomy (NCBI): domain Eukaryota; phylum Discosea; order Longamoebia; family Acanthamoebidae; genus Acanthamoeba; species Acanthamoeba triangularis. Next base: position 12,746 of record CACVKS010000779.1, read on the forward strand.
CCCGTCGACAGCAGCGCCTTCATGTAGGCCTACAACCATGATGGGTTCGCAGGTTGCTATAGGTTAGCCAATAGGCAATCCTTGAGCTAACTAACAAACTAACTAATTAACTTATTAACTAACTAACGAACTAACTCAGGAAGCGATTGCCGGTCGTGCGTACCTCGTATTTGTTGTTGCCGAAGCAGGCGACCTCACCGGTGGAGGCCATCTCGACGCCCATCACGGGATCGGCGCCCGGCAACCGCGAGAATGAGAACTGAGGGACCTTGACGCCCACGTGGTTGACCTTGGGCAGGGGCTGCGGGGTGAGCGGGAGGCCGAGCAGGGCCTTCGTCGCGAGCTCGATGAAGTCGATGCCCAGCGTCTTGGACACGAACGGGAACGACCTTCGCACGACACGACACGACACGACACACAGTGAGTCGACAGAAAAGGATCCGAGGAATGCAAGCAATGCACTTACCTGGACGCGCGCAGGTTGCATTCGATGACCTTGATGTCGTTGTCCTTGGCGATGAACTGCATGTTGAAGGGACCCGACACCTGCAGCTGCTTGGCGATCTTGCGCGCGGCGGCCTCGATCTTGCGCACGGTGACCTGGTCGAGGTCCTGCGCGGGCAGGATGAGCGTCGCGTCGCCCGAGTGCACGCCGGCGTTCTCGACGTGCTCCGAGATGGCGAGCGCGATGATCTCGCCGTCCTGCGCCACCGCGTCCAGGTCCACCTCCTTCGCGTTCATGATGAACTGCGCAAGCGCGACACACGACACACACGAGTAAGCATCTAATTGTCGTGTCGTGTCGTGTCGCGTGTCGTGATACCTTGGAGATGACGACGCGCTGCTCCTTGCCGGTGTCGATGGCGCTGGCGAGGCTCAGATAGGTCTCGAGCTCGGTGGGCGTGTTGACGACGGTCATGCCGGCGCCGCTGAGCACGAACGAGGGCCGGACCAGGCACGGGTAGCCCACCTCGGCGCAGAAGCGCTTGGTCTCCTCGAGGTGGGTGCAGTCCTTCCACTTGGGCTGGTCGACGCCCTCGAGGTCGAGCATGCGCGAGAACTTGAACCGACGCCGGCGGCCAGCTCGYTCTCGTAGATGTCGACAACGCGCTCGAACGAGAGCTCCTCGAAGTAGAGCTTGTCGCACTCGTCGTAGTCGGTCGACACCGTCTCCGGGTTGTAGTTRATCATGATGGTGGTTTTCTGTTGTTGTTGGAGAGAAATTAGCGTTTGCGTGGCACAACAACGCAGCGAGAAATCATGGTGTAACACGTACACCCAGCTTCTTGAGCGTCTGCGCGCACCGCACGGCGCAGTAGTCGAACTCGACCGAGCTGCCGATGCAGTAGGCGCCGCTGCCGAGCACGATGATGGGCCGCTCGGCCTCGTCGGCCACCTTGCTCGTGGGGGCCACCGCCGGGGCGACGGTCGCGCCGGCGCCGACGCTGCCGGGTGTCTCGACGTCGTCCTCGATACCGTTGTAGGTGGCGTAGAGATAGTTGTTGTAGGCCGGGAATTCGGCGGCCACCGTATCGATCTGCTTGATCTTCGGCAAAATGTTGAATTCCTGGAATTGTTTCACACAAGTAGCGCTGCGTTGTTAGTGTCGCTTCCTGTGTGCCGTGGTGTGGTGTGGTGTGGTGTGGTGTGGTGTGGTGTGTTACCTTGCGCGTCTTGCGGACGACGAGTTCGGTGGAGTTGAGGAACTTGGCGATCTGCTTGTCGGCGAAGCCCAGGCGCTTGGCCTGGGCGAGCAGGTCGTGGGTGAGCCCGCCGTCGAGTCGGCGGAGGGTCTTCTCGAAGTCCGAGAGGCTCTTCAGCTTGTGCAGGAACCAGCGGTCGATCTTCGTCAGCTGGTGAATCTCCTCCACGCTCAGACCTGGTTTCGCCAACCAACCAAAAAGCAATGAGCCGTTGTCGTTGTCATTGTGGTTGTGGTTGTGTGTGTGTGCCGTGTGTGTTGTGGTGCGCACCTTCGTGGAGTGCCTGTGCGATGACGAGGATGCGGTTGGAGGAGGGGTTGGTGAGGGCGTCGGTGCTCGCGGGCGCGAGGCCGCTCTGGAAGCCGTCCCACTGCGAGCCGTTGACCATGCGGATGGCCTTCTGGATCGTCTCCTCGAATGTGCGGCCGATCGCCATCACCTCGCCCACGGACTTCATCGATGTACCAATCTGGCCGTCCACCTGTTGACCACCCCTTAAGTCAGCCTCCACGACACACGCCACACACGCCACACACGCCACACGCGCCACACACGACCAACAAAGACCTTTTGGAACTTCTGAAGATCCCAGCGAGGCATCTTGACGACGACGTAGTCGAGCGAGGGCTCCCAGCAGGCGGTGGTGGTCTTGGTGACCGAGTTGCGGAGCGAGGGCAGCGGCACGCCCAGGGCCAGCTTGGCCGCGATGAAGGCCAGCGGGTAGCCCGTGGCCTTGCTGGCCAACGCACTGCTGCGCGACAGACGCGCGTTCACCTGAACGCGTCGCACGAAACACGCACACACGCACGCACACGCACACGGCACACGTTGAGAGGCTTGTCGGGCGGGGAGTGGCATCAGGGGGGTTTGCAAGCGCTTACCTCGATGATGAAGTACTCCTCGGAGTCGGGGTTGAGCGCGTATTGGATGTTGCACTCGCCCACGATGCCCAGGTGCCGCACCACGCGGATGGCCACGTCGCGCAGCATGAAGTAGTCCTGGTCCGACAGGGTCTGCGAGGGCGCCACCACAATGGACTCGCCCGTGTGGATACCCAGCGGGTCGAAGTTCTCCATGTTGCACACCGTCACGCAGTTGTCGTACGCGTCCCGCACGACCTTAACAAGCGGAAAATTTGAAACATGTTAGTACTGAACCTTTCCACCACACACGAGCCTGTGCGAGTGTCGACAAATAAATACCTCATATTCGATCTCCTTCCAGCCCTTGAGGGACTTCTCGACCAGGACCTGCTCCGACTGCGCGAAGGCCATCGTGGCCAGCTTCCGCAATTCGTCGACATCGTTCGCGAAGCCCGAGCCCAAGCCGCCGAGCGCAAAGCCGGCCCGCACCACCACGGGGTACCCTGTTGTGGTTCAATCCCGGCACGTGAGCGTGTCAGTCGCGATGTGTGCCGTGTGTGCCGTGTCGTGTGCCATTACCGATCTTTTCGGCGGCCTTCAGGGCCTCGTCGAGCGAACGCGCGGCAACAGAGGGCGCGATCTTTTCGTTGATCTTGACCAGCTCCTGGGCGAACACCTCCCTGTCCTCCGTGGCGATGATGGCCTCGAGCGGGGTACCCAGCACCCGCACGTTGTACTTCTCAAACACTCCCCTGTGGTGTAACATCATCACAGACCCCCGCAAGGAATGTTGAGCACGTGTACCACATAACATAGAGGAATTCTACAAATTCCTGGGCCTACGTACTGCTTGTAGAGCTCGATACCGCAGTTGAGCGCGGTCTGACCGCCGAAGGTGAGGAGGATGCCGTCGGGCCGCTCCCATTCGATCAGCTTGACCACGAACTCGGGGGTCACCGGCAGGAAATAGACCTGGTCGGATGGTGGACGGTTGTTAGAAATGTGTGTGTGTGTGGTGTGTGTGTGTGTGTGGAGGCCGTTTACCTTGTCGGCAAGGCCGGGGCTCGTCTGGACGGTGGCGATGTTGGGGTTGATGAGGATGGTCTGAATGTGCTCCTGCTTCAGGGCCTTGATGGCCTGCGATCCGCTGTAGTCGAACTCACCGGCTTGACCTGCAGCAACCACCAGCCATTTCAACAGCCCACCAAAATTACAAACACTCCTTTCACGAAAACGAAACGAAAACGAAAACGAAACGAGCGCAACTTTTTGGTTGCGGCTCGTCGACGTACCGATGGAGAGACCGCCGGAGCCGAGGATGAGGACCTTGTGGAGCTTGCCCTTGAGCACGTTCTCGTTCTTGGGCGGCGAGGCGCGGGCCATGGGGAGGTCGACCTTCTGCTTGGTGATCTTGGCGAGGAAGTAGTCGAACAGGTACTCGGTGTCCCACGGGCCGCCCTTGGCCTCGGGGTGGAACTGGCAGCTGAAGAAGGGCCGGGTGAGGTGCTGGATGCCCTCGTTGGTCTTGTCGTTGGCGTTGTAGAACAGCTCCCGACGCACACGATCTGGTCAGCAAAGAAGACAACCGTGGCTGCTGATGAAGGATGGGCACGGTACCGTTGGAGAGGAAGAAGCCGTGGACGTCCTTCTCCTCGAGCAGGGGCCAGTCCCACGGCACGACCTTGACCTTGACGCCGCGCTTGAGGAAGCATCGCACCTGGTTGTTCTTCATGCCGCAATCCACGGCCACCACGTTGATGCTTCCACTGCCGTAGGTCTGCGGCTGCTTGCGCGAGACCTCGGCGACGAGGTGCCTCTGGTTGGGGTCCTCCAGCTCGACGGCCTGCTCGTCGTCGCCGTCCAACACGATCTTGGCCAGCATGGAGCCCGTCTCACGAATCTTCTTGATCAGCGCCCTGGTGTCGATCGAGTGGATGGCCGGCACCTTGTGCGCCTTCAGCCAATCGCCCAGCGACTGCTTCGCGTTCCAGTGGCTTCACCACACGCACAAGTCACAAGTCAACAACGCAGAGTGAGCAAGTTGGTCCCACAAGAACAGAAGAAGACGAAGAAGTCAGGGGCACCTGTAGTGGGCGGAGTAGTCGGCCACGATGAGGGCAGAGATGTGCACCTGGTCCGACTCCATGAAGCGAGACAGCCCGAACTCGTCCACACTACGCGTTATGCAAAAACGTAGCGCGTCAATCGAGTGAGGAAGATGTTGCTACACAAAGCAAAGAATTAAACAAGAAAAATAAATCGAATCACTACTACTCGCCGCAAGCGGCCATCAAATCTGTTCCATCTGTGGCCCACAAGTAGGCATTTAAATTCACTCTAAAAATCGCCAGATCTGTGCGTGAGATTGGGAAGTGATTCAAAATCTCACTGAATCTCATCTCTTGGCGATGATCTACGGAAAGGGGAACGCCACACCACGTCATCCGACAACCACGCCAGGGAGGAAGTGGACGTACGCATCCTCCGGAGGGGCACCGTAGTTGCCGATGAGCGGGTAGGACAAGACGAGCAGCTGGCCGCGGTACGATGGATCCGTGAGCGATTCCACGTAGCCCACCATGCCCGTCTGGAAGACGCACTCGCCGCCCACGCTCTGCTCGGCGCCGAAACTCACGCCCCGATAGCGCGTCCCGTCCGACAGCACGAGCGTCGCTCCCCTGCTGCTGCTGCTGCTGTTGCCACTGATCTGCTGCTTCTCCATCTCACGTTCTGTGTTGTGTTGTGTTCTGTATGTGTGTGTTGTGCACTTGAGGTGCGCTGCTGCGGAATAGTCCGGGCTCCGGAGTATACTGCCTTTGGAGATGGTAGTGAGGGGAAGGGACACAGCTCAGCTAAGGAGAACAGAGGAGCTGCTTTGCTCTGCACCGGCCGGAGGTGAGAGAAAGACGAAAGAACGAAAGTCCCTCCGCTTTGTGGAACGCCAGCGAGTATTTGTCGACACACTAAACTGCCGAAAAATTTCAAACTTCTGTGTCGACATTACGCGCACAACGACGAAAGCAGTTGGGACCACACCACTTCTCCTTGATCGGGGCGCACGAGGGCGATCGAGGGGCGAACTAGGAGTGGTGGCCGTCATCGCTGAAGACCACCGTGTGGCCCTTCTCCTTGATGAACTTCCGGAGCCTGTGGAGCGCATCGCCAAGCTCGCCGCTCAGCCGGTTCACTGGGACCAGGTCCAGGCAGCACATTGTTTGAATTGTTAGAGCCGTGTGGTTGGAATGTGGACCCACAACAGCCAAGAGACACGCGCGTGGTACCTAGCCAAGTGGGAATCCAGCCCTTGATGTCGACCTGGGCCAAGAAGAGGCAGTCGCACCAGGAATCCGACTCCACGCCCGTCAGGCCGGCCGCCTTGATCTCCTCCTGTGGCAGCATTGGAGTCAGAGCCAAGCGAGGTGACGCTTCACCTCTGTCCTGTGCCCCGACCACCACATGAAGGCGACGGGGAGAGTCGCACCGCTGTCGGCTGGCATGGCGCGATGACCCAGCCCGACTCGAATATGTGTCCCCGCACGTGTCCCTTGACTTGATCACGACAAATAGAAAAAAGAGGAGTGTAGAATTAAAACTGAGTTGAGGCTGAGCATCAAGGCAGAGTAGTGGTAGTGAGTACCATGCGGCACGTCGTCCCTCTCGATAGATAAGCACGCGATCACCTTCGTATCGCCCTCAAAGTCGCGCCGGCCTAGCACGGCAGAGAGCGGCAGCACCGTGACGTTAGCATATCGCGCAGACAACGACGGCGGTGGGCGTTTGGTGAGGGCAAACCTTCGAGATAGAGGAAGTCGCGAGGCGAAACGACGAGGTTGAAGCCGGAGGAGTAGGAGGCGTAGATTATCTCGTGCTGCCCATCGGCGAACTTCTCCACCACCCGCCCGCCGGTGTACAGCGGATCGATTTCTTCACACCGCACACCGACGCGACACACGCATAGCACGGCACGCGCACGTCACGCACCACACACACACACAAACACATAACGAGTTAGCGGTCTGCTGTAACGCCTGGTGGGGAGTGTAGAGCAGTACGAGGATAGTAGTCGAGGGACTGTAGGATGCGGAGGAGCAGCTTTGGGCTGCCTGGGATGAGCCCGCGCGCCTTGCCCGCCTTGATGGGATTCCCCTGCAGAACCGAAAACAAAAACGGAACGCAATTATTATTAAATAATCAATTGTGCTACTGAATTTATAAATTATTTTTTGATTTAAATTTTAAAAAAATATAAAACGACAGGAAAAAAGTGGGCGGGTACCTCCTCGTGGCTGAGGTGGACGGTGATGCCTCGCTTCTCCTTCACCTTTTTCCAGCGGCCATGCTCGGAAGCCACGCCCCTGTGGTCCTCCAGCAGCTTCTGCACGCAGGCTTCGACCTGCCATTTATTTATCGCCATTTAATGACCCACAAATAAATAGAAAAGGAAATAAAATAATAATTCAAGTCCAGAGGAAGTGGTATACCTTGCCCAGCAGGGGTGCTAGGCGCTCCTCCTCCGACAGCGAGGGGTCGTCTCGGTGCGGTGCCTCCATCGATCGAGAACCTTCTTTCCGCGCAACAAAATAATAATGATAAAAATAATAAAAGATAAAATTCAAAGGGAAATTGATCAAGCCGAGATTTATCTGGTCATGATTGGTTACACGCCTGTTACTCAGCACGTGCCTTTTTCGAGTGGTAGCTTTCGGGTTGTTTTCTTCTACTGCTCAAGATCGTACGAAGATGACTCTCCGCGCTGTTGCCTGTTTTGCTTTCGTGGCCTCCATTGTCCTGGCCATCTCCTGCGCCCAGGCGGCGCCGACAGCCCCGCTGTGGCCAGCCGTGTGGTCGAGTGCCTTCTTCGAAGTACCTTAGTCGTCCCATGTCCCAACCTACAAATTGTTTGCCTCTCACTTCACTGACCTCCAACATCGCCCTTTTCAGACTACCCAGATCATCTTCCAGACCAACACTACCGGCTACTTTTACTACGACTCAACGCAACAGGCCGCACGCACCGACCGCGCTAATGGAAACGGTGACCGTTACTGTGGGAGGTACCTCAAGACCGGACCGGTGGCAACGCCAACTTGAGCTCACTGCCTAGTGTTTGTTGCCCGCAGTGTGCAGCCCTTCACCAACACCCCCTGCAGCCACTACGTGTGGCAGGGCTATCGCTACCTTCACTTCCCCGAGCTCAACGAGGTATCCGTGTCTCTTCCTTCTTCCACTTGAACCAATGGACTGGCTGATGGTGGCTACCTGTGCCTAGTGCTGCATGTGTTGCACTGCTGCCAATGGCTGCGGCATTGTCAAGCGTGATTGGCTGGTGAATGGCACCTACCAGGGTGTTAACGTGGTCAACAACACCAAGTGCGATACCTGGTACGTCCCGCTCGCCCTCGACCGATTTCTGTGGCCGGGGATCTGATCTGCGCTTGAGCGATCACAGGGAACAGGACGGGCTTCAGAAGAACTTGTGGTACCAGAGTGTGGACAAGGGCGTCCCTGTGCTGCTCGACCAGCAGGTACACTTGGCTGATCTCAAGCCAACGAGCGGGCATGCCAGGCGTGCAACGCTAACCGCTCTTCATCTGCTCGTGCCACACAGCCCAACGACCAGCAGTACTGGTACCAGGAGACTTTTTCGACCGACCCGATCCCCAAGTCCACGCTCATGCCGCCCAGCGTCTGCAGTCCCTCCAACACCTGCCCGTACCTCTCCGTCTGCACCATCGCCCGCAAGTATTCCCTCGACGATGCCCCCGCCGATCACGCGTTCCCGTTCTAAGGCCCAAGGGCTCCACCACCACTATCGTCATCATCAAATACAGGACTATTTCCTTTCTCTTCTTTGTTTCTTTGACTTCGAGGAAATCAGCCTGCGCAGGGAGATTGTTATTAATCGCAACGAATTAACACCCGGGCTCAGAGCTCTTCGGCAGCCCCAAAGCCAAGCTTCCTCAGCCGAGCCCAATTATCTTCTTACAATGTTGCCAATTCCACAGCTCGGAGTGCACGCTCTCGGCCGGACGGCTTTCAATCCCGGTGCGCTTGCGCCGATCAGATTTTTGTATATTCTCAAGACTTAATCTATGGTGGTTTTTTGCTCCATCTTGTGGATGTGGTGGCTTTGGCCATGTCCATTGCCTTGAGTTCTTGCCGGAACTTACTTTCTAACGTTCATCTTTCAACGTCCAATCATCTCTCTTTTGGCCTTCAGTGCGATTGGCGGTGGAAGGGTGCAGCACGAGTGAGCGGGCGTGGGGATGGAACGGCGCCTGGTCCAGGGTAGAGCAGCCTGGCGAGGCCGCGTCCGGTGGTGTCTGCATCTTCCCTTCTTTCCCACACACCGTCGCTCACACCAAGAGGCACGCTTGCACCACCTTCACGTTCTTCGTGCACACATGGCACACGCACACGCATCACCGCACACACGAGCATCGCATTGGCTAATGCAGCGGTGGATGCAGGGTGTCGCTCCTGCAGAGGATCCGAGAGACGTTGGCCATGTACTCGGAGCTGGGCAAGATCAAGCTCGGCTCCATGGTGGTCATCACCACCATGGCGGGGTACTACATGGCCCCGTACTCGTCCTTCGATCTCAAGCGGTACACAACTCTCTCGCACACGGCGCACACGGCGCACACGGCGCACACGACACACAGTGGTTGGCATGTAACATTGATGTCTAATCCATGGGACGGGCAGGTTTGCGCTGACGTCGCTGGGCACAGGCCTGGCGGTGATATCCGCCAACACCTTCAACCACATCATCGAGGCCCAGCTGGACCTGAGGATGGTCCGCACCTCGACCCGCCCCTTGCCCTCAGGTGTGTTCGGCACTCTCTCCCTCTTTGTCGTGTGTCGTGTGTCGTGCTTGAACCCTCTCGTTGAAGCCAGTTACTGATGCCTCTTCTCCTCCGCAGGGCGAATGAGCAGCACACATGCTACGACGTTCGGCGTGATCACTGGCATTGTCGGCCCCGCACTGCTCATGGCGCGTGTCGACAACACCGCGGCTGCACTCGCGCTGGCCAACATCGTGCTCTACGCCGGCGTCTACACGCCCCTCAAGCAGATGCACCCCATCAACACCTGGGTACGCGTCTCGCATTCCTCCGCTTGCATTCGCATTCATGGAATTCCTTGTGAGTAGTGGTGCTTACTGCGTCGTGTGCTGCGTGTGTCGTGCGGTTGTATATAGGTGGGGTCTGTGGTGGGCGCCATTCCACCGATGATCGGCTGGGCGGCGGTCACGAAGGGAAGGCTCGACCTGGGCGCGTGGGCACTTGGTACGCCCGCTAGCGGTCACCACCACCCAAGAAGACAATTTACTCAGCTGACGCACTGGCTATGCCTGCTCATCGCCACTCCAGGAGGGCTCCTGTTCCTGTGGCAGATCCCCCACTTCCTTTCGCTCTCGTTTCCGCTGAAGGAGGACTACGCCCGAGCAGGCTACAAGATGCTCTCCGTCACCAACGTCGATGCGTACGCGTGATCCCTCTTCTCTAACAGTCGCGCGATTCTCTTCTTTCTCTGACCAACTGTTTCATTTCTTCAGGGTGATGAGCCTCTCCTACGTCTTCTCGGTGATGCTGCTTCCTCTGGGCTTTGTCTCCAGCTATGCTGGCATGACGAGCTGGGTCTACGCCATCGACTCCACGCTCTGCAATGGGTACTTTGAACGATATCAGCTTTCCCAGGAATGCATCAGGAATGCGTTTCCTCGACTCACTCATCATTCACACGTGGTGGTGCTTGTTCCTCAGCTATCTGCTGTGGATGGCGCACAGGTTCTACATGCGGAGGGACACCGCGTCGGCCCGAAAGCTGTTCTTCGCCTCCCTCATCTATCTCCCCCTCCAGATGTCCCTCATGATGCTCCACAAGAGCAACCACCCCGTGTCCGTGCCTGTTGGAGCCACCACACCCTCCCTCTCCTTGTGACCGCCCAAAGCGAACAACAGCTTTTCTTGAAATTTTCTTCGTCTGATTTCTTTCTTCTTCTTTTCCGGAGTTGTTTGGGGTGAAGAGGGCGCTTGGCGTGACTTGCTCTCATCGCGATCGTATCTCCAGCAAGACGAGCAGAGGAAGATGAAGAAGGGAAAGGAAGACGCGACCCCCAAGCCCCTCCTGGGCCGGCCCACCGCCAACTTGAAGATGGGAATCGTCGGTCTCCCCAACGTGGGCAAGTCGACCCTCTACAATGCTCTTACCAAGCTCTCCGTCCCTGCTGAGAACTACCCCTTCTGCACGTACGCATCTCAGCTCAATGTTCTCATCATCAGTGGCGGCAGGCATCATCTTCAGTAATTCAGCAAATGATTCTAGAATTTTTCGAATGGCCGAGCTGCGATTGTTCCATTAATCGTTAATGTATGCTGCCGCATGCTAAAACCCTCATTTTCAGGATCGATCCCAATGAGGCCCGCGTGCCCGTGCCCGACAGGCGCTTCGATTGGCTCGTTGATGTGTTCAAGCCCGCTTCCGTCGTCCCTGCCAGTCTTGCCGTACGTCACCTCATTTTCCTCATCCGCCTTCGCTCTTTCATTCTCGGCCCCCCGCTTCCATTGTCTACTTTCGCGCCACTTGATCATTCAGAAGCTGTGAAGCAACAAGCGTATACGTGCTCCTCATCTCCCAACGCTCACTTCTCGGTTGTTGTCCAGATTACCGATATCGCCGGTCTCGTGAAGGGTGCCGCCAGCGGTGAGGGTCTTGGCAATGCCTTCCTGTCGCACATCCGCGCCGTGGACGGTATCTTCCACGTCGTCCGCATCTTCGAGAGCGGCGACATCACCCACGTCGAGGGCGCCCTCGACCCCGTCAGGTACCCCTCGCGTGCTACTCGCGCTCTGCTCACGTTTTACATTTTACATTTTACATTTATTTGTTCTACATTTGATAGCTCACGTGGACACACGCACGACACAGGGACATGGAGATCATCTCGGAGGAGCTGCGATTGAAGGACGTGGAGATGGTGGAGGCGTACTACGACAAGGCCGAGAAGGAGTCGAGGCGCGCGGCCAAGGACAAGGCCAAGCAGGACGAGCTGGCCTTTGTGGGCCGGCTGCTCACCTACCTGCGCGAGGAGAAGAAGGAGGTCCGGTACGGCGACTGGAACGCGCGAGAGATCGAGTGGCTCAACGAGCTGCAGCTCATCACCGCC
>CACVKS010000780.1:0-13814 GCA_902749335.1 Acanthamoeba triangularis
CGCCCGCCGTGGTGGAGGAGCCGCAGTTCCTTTCTCTCTCCTCCATCGTTACGCGACTGGTCTTCAAGGTGGGCGAGTACTCGTTGGTTAATGTGCCATCGCGTACCCTCTACGAGCGGCAGATCGCCGCTGCCGCCTCGGCAGCACGAATGGGAGGTCCCGGCCGCACGTTGGATGAGCAGGTGCAGGCCAAGGACGAAAATGCTGTGAACACGCTCCTCAATTACTACAAGGAGGAGGGTGCCGTGCGGATCATCGGTGCTACATCTCTCGCCTTCACCAACGATCTGTTCTACGGCGTCATCGCCTCAATCTCCTACGGTACACCGCCATGTTTGATTTTCATTTCATTTCATTTGGACCACACCCGATTTTCGAAGATTGGCTTTTCCTTCCTCATTCTTGTTCTTTCAGTCTTCTGCCGTATGGTGCCAGTGCTGCTGGGCATGACCTCGGGTGAGGACATCGACTGGCAGAGCAACTCCTTCATGTCTCTCATCACCTCGCACAGCATCGCCAGCGCCATCACCTACCCTCTGTTCCTCGCTTCCTACCAGGTACTTGCCCTGCCTCTCCTTCGCCGCAAGACGCTGCATTTTGCACGTGCGGGGTTGTGTTCTCATCATGTCATGGCTTTCTTCTTTTTGCTCTAGGTTCGGCACCACGCCTGGACGGGATTCTCTGGTCTCCTGCCCTCTGGTAACGTTACGATACCTTCTGCTTGCGTGCGCGTCTGTACTGGTGGTAGGGAAGTCTAACGTCGTTGGTGTCTCTGTGACGCTGCGTGAACACCAGGCGAGAACTTCTACGACAAGCTGAGGGACAACATGGTGGCCCACTTGGCCGAGATGGTCACCCTCCACACCATCCGCCCGGCTATCGTCGGTACGGCAAGGCCAGGCCTTCAATGCTTTGTTGCCCCGTTTCGGCTGCATCTCTCACTCACTCCGCCTTGTCATCTTTTTCTTTTGTTGCCTTGCCAGACACCTTGTATGTATTGTTTGGCGAGTGGCTCGTGACGAAGGCCGACGGCGAGACGTTGGCCGATCAGGCCGCGTATCACGTGGGAATCCGTGGCGTGCACTTCCTGGGTTCGCTCTTCGTTGGCCTCATCCACCTGCCCGTGTCGACCATCGTGACCAAGGTAATGCTGATCCACCACAACCTCTTTCCACCACCACCTTCACCTTCATCACCACTGACCTGCGTGTCCGTACATGTGCGCCTACAGCTGAGAGCCCACCCCGACGCCTACGATAGCTTGTGGGATTGTATCAAGAAGACGTGGAAGACGCAGGGTCTGAAGGGCTTCTACGGCAGCGCCTTCTGGTACCTTCTCGCCAACAACCAGCTCATCATGCCATGATGCGCCCACCCCATCCCTCGTGCACATCCAGAACAACAACAACGTCAGTTGGTTCAAACTCTTTCTGTGGTCGAGCTTCTTGGTGTACATCACGTGCCCGTGGTGTGGGTCGGCCTTTGTACGCCATGCGTCGCCGAGCTCGTTGTTGTGGAAGGTGCGCTGGGGCGTAGGTCTCGTGGCGTTGCGTTGCAGCACCAGCCACGGGACTGTCCGCTTTATGTAAAGAATTTGAGGCATGCGCGCACTGATGGTAGTCTAATTCTCCGCATTCCGTCGTTGAGCGCGGATCCTGCCGCATCCGCCGTACGGAAACTGCCTTGGTGGCTCGAGTCAGAATCATCGATCAAAACACAGAACTGAGATGAAGAGGTTGAGCTGTGCATCGAAGCAGTTTGTGGTGCCCTCGCGGGCCTCCCTTCTCCTGCAAGGCCGTCGCGGCCTTGCCACTGGTGGCAGCCAATACGCCAAGCACGCCCGCTTCCTGCAATCGCTGGGCATCGAAGAGGGGGTCAACGATGGCGTGTGCATTGATGGCAAGTGGAGCAAGGGCAGCGGCGAGGTGGTCGACTCCGTCAACCCGGCCTACAACGAGACCATCACTCGCGTCGCCACCGCAGGGCTGAAGGACTACGAGCGTGCCATCGAGGCCACCAAGAGCGTCGAGAAGATGTGGGCCGAGGTACGTTGGTTGATTTTGTGATTGATTTGTGCGCAAAATTATCGGATGATTTTGCTGATTTCAATGCTAAAATGATCGTTATTTATTAATCAATAATAACTAATCATAATAACACCCAAAACAAAATAAACCAGGTGCCTGCCCCCAAGCGAGGAGAGATCGTGCGCCAGATCGGTGACGAGCTGAGGAAGCACCTCGAGGACTTGGGTGCGCTGGTCTCGCTCGAGGTGGGCAAGATCACCCAGGAGGGCATCGGCGAGGTGCAGGAGTTCGTCGACGTATGCGACTACGCCGTCGGTCTCTCCCGCTCTTTCTCCGGCCAGATCTTCCCGTCGGAGCGTGCGTCCACCTCCCACCTTTCCCCTCCTTCAAAGTAGTAGTGTGCTGCCGTTCGACTCACGTGTCGCGGTGGTGGTGGTGCACCAACATATAATATATATATAGGCCCGAACCACTACATGCTCGAGCAGTGGAACCCTATCGGCACTACGGGCATCATCACCGCCTTCAACTTCCCTGTTGCCGTCATGGGTATAAACTAATTCACCCCGCCCTGTTCCACCAATCGGTGCTTACTGTGTGTGTCGTGGGTGTCGCTGTAGGCTGGAATGCGGCGCTTGCTCTCGTTTGCGGCAACCCGCTGATCTGGAAGGGTGCGCCCTCGACCAACCTGTGCACGCTGGCCACCCAGCGCATCATCCAGCGCGTGCTGGAGCGCAACGGCATGCCCGGCTCCATCTGCGTGGCCCTGACCGGCGGCGCCGAGATCGGTGAGGCCATCTCCAAGGACCCGCGCGTGCCGCTGGTCTCCTTCACCGGCAGCACCCAGGTGGGCAAGATCGTGGCGACCCAAGTCGCGTCCCGCATGGGCCGCAGCCTGCTCGAGCTGGGCGGCAACAACGCCATCACCGGTATCTCACTCCCCCCACCACCTCTCATCCGCTTGTGCAGGCGCACGCCCGAGCGCGTAGCGTTGCTTACCAAAGATCTTTCCCTTTCGGCGACGGTCTCCAGTGCTTGACGATGCCGACCTCACTCTGGCCGTCCGCAGCATCCTCTTCGCCGCCGTGGGTACCGCTGGCCAGCGCTGCACGACCGCTCGCCGATTGGTACGCTAGCGAAACGCCACACCACGCAAGGCACGCAGGCAGAGGCTCATGACGTTTTTCCCTGTGTGTCGTGTGTCGTGTGTCGTGTGTTGCAACGTGCAGTTCCTGCACGAAAAGATCCACGACGAGTTCCTGGGCAACCTCAAGGCTGCCTACGAGCAGCTGGGCCAGAAGATGGGCGACCCGCTCGAGAAGAACACTCTCCTCGGTCCCCTCCACCGCCCCTCCTCCGTCGACCTCTACAAGAACGCCGTCGCCAAGGCGCAGGAGCAGGGCGGCAAGATCATCACCGGCGGTAAGGTGAAGACCGACAGGCCCGGCAACTTCGTGGAGCCCACCATCGTGTCGATCAAGCACGACGCCCCCATCGCCCTCCACGAGACCTTCGCGCCCATCCTCTACGTCTCTAAAGTTCCCGTACGGCGCACGACATAACCCACTTTGCCGTAACTCACCGACCATGCCCTCTTATTCAGGACCTTGACACGGCCATTCGTTACAACAACGAGGTCGCGCAGGGACTCAGCAGCTCGCTGTTCACCACCAACCAGCAGAACGTCTTCAAGTGGATCGGGTACAACAACACAACAACACAACACCCACCTACGGGCCCCTTGGTCCCAAGCGCCATGAACTCACTCGTGTGTCGTGTCCGGTGCAGACCCAGCGGATCGGATTGCGGTATCGTGAACGTGAACATCCCGACCAACGGTGCCGAGATCGGAGGCGCCTTCGGTGGCAACAAGGAAACCGGTGGCGGTCGCGAGTCCGGCTCCGACTCCTGGAAGCAGTACATGCGCAGGTCCACCTGGTACCGTCCCCTCTTCCTCTTCATCTGCTTGAAGTTTGTGTTTTGCTATCTCATGACACTAACCAAATTCACCACAACCAACAGCACGATCAACTACGGCAAGGAGCTTCCTCTGGCGCAGGGCATCAAGTTTGACTAGACCCTCCACCCCCAGCAATAAACACCACCCTGGCCCACCAGTACTTTTTGTTGTTGACTGGTCAAGCTTACGAAATTTCGTAGGTGGTTCATGGTCGAAGAATGTCAACGAGCCAGGGCCGCCACATCTACGACTGGCCGCAGCTGATTGAAGGGTTGGCCATGGCTTGGGCTGACCCACTCCTATCCATTACCACTACTGCTACACCATGGCACTCCGAGAGCTGGGCACGAAGATCAAGCAAGCGGTGGACATGGTGACGCGCGCCACGCTGGTCGACCAGGACACCATCGACGACATGCTCAAGCAGATCTGCAATGGACTCCTCGCCGCCGACGTCCAGGTCAAGCTCGTGGTCCAGATGAGGCAGCGCATGCGTGAACGGCTGCAGAGCGAGTTCGCCATTCCCGGCTCCTCCAAGCAGAAGATCGTTCGTCGGGTTCGTGTGGCATTCCGCACATTCCTCACTCTTCCTACCTCTTACTCACCTCTTCAATGTCTCCCGGAAGGTGGTGGTGGATGAGCTGGTGGCCCTGGTCGACCCCCAGCCCGGCCTGGCCGGCCCCAAGTTCACGCCCGTCAGGGGCCGCACCAACGTGGTCATGTTCGTCGGCCTGCAGGGCGCGGGCAAGACCACCACGGTGGCCAAGCTCGCGCTCCAGTACAAGCGGCGCGGCTGGAAGGTGGCCATGGTATGTGCCGACACATTCCGGGCTGGCGCGGACCACCAGCTGCTGCAGCTGGCCCGGGTCATACAGGTGCCGGCCTACGCCGATGGCACCCAGTTCGATCCGGTCGTGGTCGCGCGCGATGGTATCGAGTGCTTCAAGCGCGAGGGCAGAGAGATCATACTGGTCGACACCAGCGGCCGACACAAGCAAGAGGCCCAGCTCTTCGAAGAGATGGAGCAGTTGGCCGCCGCCGTGGTGCGTCCGTCCCGCCTGCTGAAGAGTTGATCTTGACAGCACGCACGGCTCACAGTGCGTCGTGTCGTGTGCGGCTTCAGAATCCCGACAGTGTGGCATTCGTGCTGGATGGCACAATCGGGCAGGTGGCCTACGACCAGGTGCTGGCGTTCAAGCAGCGCATCAGCATCGGGTCCATCATCGTGACCAAGCTGGACGGCCATGCCCGAGGAGGCGGCGCCCTCTCCGCGTACGTTCACACCACTCATCACCCTCCCCCCCCCGATGGGGCCTTCTTGGTTGGTTTCGCTTACTGTGTGGATTTCCGAATTGTCAGCGTGGCGGCGGCGAATTGTCCCATCACCCACATCGGCACTGGCGAACGGGCTGATGAGTTGGAATCGTTCGACCCCAGGGGCTTCATCCACAAGATGCTCGGTACTTCTCTTCCTCTCCTTCTTCTCCTTCTTCCTTCCTTGTGTGAAAACCGACTGAGGTTGGTGCCTGCGGTCACCCAACAACCAGGCCTGGGTTACATTCCTGCGCTGATGGAGACGATGAGGAACGCGGTGGGGAGTGACGCGACCACTGAGGGCAAGCGCGAAAGCGCCCTGATGGCCAGCCGACTCCTCCAGGGCGGCTTCACGCTGCGCGATTTCTACGAGCAGCTGACCACCATCCTCAAGGTAGAGCCCCCATGTGGCCCGTCATAGTGTAGTGTCCTAATGCGAGTTGTGTGGACAGATGGGTTCGTTGAACAACGTGATCGAGATGATACCTGGCATGGCCAAGCTGTTCCAGCCCAACGAGGGAGAAGACGAGCACCATGCCGCTGACCCCTCTAGGAAGCTGAAGACGTTCATGATCATCTTGGACTCCATGACCGACGACGGTACGGGCTTACCGCGCCATTCCGTTGTCTGGGCCCATCATCACGAGAACTTTGTCTTTCCTTCTGTTCTGTAGAGCTGGACGACCCGGACGTGTGGAAGAAGGAGAAGGACAAGGTGCAATCGCGCGTACGTCGGATCGCTCGTGGCGCCGGTTGCGCAGTGACCGACGTTAACGCGCTCCTGGCCAACTATCGCGCGTTCGCTCGCCTCGCGCCTCCTCGAAGAGGTGGTGGCCCGCGCCAGGTTAGCCCTCCCCTATGGGCGACATCGTATGACATGACACTAAGCTAGGACCAATGACACGACACGCATACAGGCAGGGCGGACACAGGGGCAGGACTTGGGTCCGATGGCCAGCCTGATTCCCCCGGCGATGTTGCAGCAGCTGGGCGGCATGCGCGGCCTTCAGAACATGATGCGCTCCATGGGTTCCATGGGCTCCATGGGCTCCATGGGCTCTACCCAAAGCACTTGGCCCAAGGGAGGGTGAACTGTTATTCTCGTTTGAGAACGAAGTAAAAGACCAGTGTAAATGGAGCGTGTGATTTTATTGTTCATCCAAGCGACACTCTGTGCTTGCTTTGTCTTCTTAGTGCCACAGCACCACCATTTTCCTCTTTCACAGCTTCTCGTTTTCACTCTTTGTGTCGTCGCGCGTCGTCTTCGTTCTTTTGCCTTTCGCTTTCGTTTTTGTTTTCGTTTTCGCTCTTCTTGCAGTCACCGCCGTCGTCCGAGGGCGAGGTGCGGGTCCGAGCCTGCACCAGGAGCGGCACCACGCTCTCTTGCCCTGCCGCCTCAGCTACCTCAACCGGTGTGCCGTGGGCGCCCACTGCCGCTGGATCCGCTCCAGACGCCAGCAACAACTGAGTTGCACGCACACACGGTGTCAGAAACTTGGCTGGGTTTGACCACCAATCAGCACATGCCTCGGGGGCGGGGGCTGAACACACCCTGGCGATCGCTTCCTTGCCGCCGCGCGCCGCGTAGTGCAGGCTCGTCTCCCGCGTGCTAGTGGTGCATAGGTTGGGGTCGGCCCCGTGTTCCAATAGACACTGCACCGCGGTGACGTTGCCTCGCGAGCACGCCTACGCGCGTCACACACACACACACCACAAGCAAACACAACACACACGCACACGCGCACACGACACACGACACACAACACGTGACACACGACAAGAGAGAGAGAGAGAGAGAGAGTTGAGTCATGCGGGGATTGACGAAGAGACGGTGTGGATGTGGCGCGTACGAGGTGTAGGGCCGTTTCGCCGGACTGGACGGATCGGGCATTGACGGGCGCGCCGTGGTCCACCATATCCGCCACCAGGTTCATCAGCTCCTCTCGGCTGTGTCGCTGGATCGTCTCGTCTACACATACAACAAGCCTTAGTGTAAGCGTGTGTCGCGTGTGTCGCGTGTGTGTCGTGTAGCTGTACCGTCGTGCTGAGGGTCGAATAGCTTGTGGAGCACGGACACGCCGCTGACCGTCAAAAGCGAGGCATCAGCGTTGGCCTTCAACAACAGGCGGCAATTCAGCAGCTGGCCCGCCCTTCAACACATCGCGGTCAAATACGTTCGTCGTTCAAGCGCGTGCGGTGGTGTCACTGCGTGTGGTGGTGGTGTGTGTGCCATGTGTGCGCTGTGCGTTGTGTGCGGTGAGTACCAGGCTGCCGAGTGGAGGGGAGTCCAGTCGCGATCGTTGCGGAAGTTGACCAGCGACTGGACCACCGGGTTGGGGTTCGGGCGGTGGAGTTCGCTCTCCGCCTTCTGCACATACTGCAGAAGCATCGGCACCAGTCCCACCGGGTTGCGCTCGCTCGCCACATGCTACATCGCACCACCGCACACGCGCACAACCACCGCACACGCAACACCGCACGCGCACGATACGCGACACGCGACACGGGTCAGGAGGCAGAGTCGTTGGGTGAGCGATGGTGGTTAGGATGGGCCGGGCGCGTGTACGAGAGGAGTCTCGCCCTGCGCGTTGAGGCCGGCGAGCGCGGCACGCAGCTTCTCGAAGCCCTTCTGCTTGGCGGCCTTAAGCACGGCCTCGGCGCGCTCCACGTCCAGGCTCTGGCAGGCCTCGTGTAGCTCCGCCGCCAGCCGCGCCGCTTCGTCCGGTGTGCGCGGCTCCTTCTGCTGTTGCTGCTGCTTCTGGGTCTCGCCGTCACCACCACCACCACCACCACCAGCGGCGGCGGCGGGTAAGGCCTCGGACGGCTCTGGCTCATCCAACAGCTTGGCCCACGCCGCAGTCTTCGGTGAATCTGGAATCGCCGCACGATCACGCATCAGCTGTGTGGCGTGTGTGTTGCATGTGCTGCGTGTGCTGCGTGTGTGCGGTACCGCGGGGGCTGAAGGGCCAAAAGGGCTTGCTGCGCTTTTCTTCGTCGGCCTTGCTGCGCCTGCGCCCGGAGGACAGCGGCGAGGGCGGCGCCGCCGTCGAATGCAGCCGCGGCGACGACTGCGACCGGCCCCGCGTCATCATCTTCATCGCCAGCCGCCCATCATCACCATCACCATCACCATCACCTTCATTGTCGTCGTTGTTGTCATCATCGCTGTCGCTCTCCCGCTTGCTCTCGCTCCCGCTCCCGCCGCTGCTGCTCCCGCTCTTTTGGCTGAGATCGTTCTTCTTGCGCTTGACCCGCTTGCCCCCGGCGTCGCGGCTGTGGTGCCAGCTGTTGCTGCCCGTCGTGAGACTGTCGACGCGCTGACGCGACGCCGACGCCGACGTCGACGACTTGTCGAGGAAGCGCGAGCTGAGGCTGCGGAAGGTGAGGCCCTTCCTGCTGAGCTCTCCGCCCGCCGGCCGCTCCTTGACGCTCCGCGAACGCGGACGCGCTGGCCACACAACCTAAGTCAGCGTGTGCGGTGTGTGCGTGCGGCGTGTGCGTGCGGCGTGTGCGGTTACCAGTGGCAGAGCGCTGGTCGATCTGGTACGGCGTGTTGACGAGGATGAGAGGCGCGACGCTGGGCTTGTCCTTGGCCGCATCGGAGTCGCGTGGTGGTCGCGCAGACTCCTCGCTGGTGGGCGACCCCAGCAGCGACGAACTTGATCGGGTCAGCACCGACGACGCCGCCGCGCCCGCTGCGGCCGAGGCGCCCATCGACGCGCGCCGGTGGACCAGGTCGGGGCTCGAGCTGCTGCCGCCGGTGATTGGCAGAATGCCGCTCATGACCCGATTGGCGCCTTTCTTCTTGTGGCCGCCGCCGCCGCCGCCGCTCAGGAGCAGACTCTCGCGGAGGTGCTTCATCTGAAGAATCATCTGCTGCAGCGCGTCCTCGTGCTCGCGCTTGAGCGCGTCGACGGCCTCGGCGTGCTGCCGCCGCATGTCGGCCTGCTCGACGACCAGACGCTCGACCAGGCCCTCCAGCCGCCGCACGCGCTCCTCCATCGTGCCTTCGTTATTTCCCTTGTCACCATCGTCGTCTTCGTTCTTTTTCTTCTCGCTGACATTGACCATCACGGCCAAAGCGACGCTCGTGGCCGCCTTCTCCTCCTCTTCGTTCTTTTTCTGTTGCTCGACGCGCTCCAGCATTTCGCGAAGCTGCTCGTGTTCGCGCAGCAGGGCCTGCTGCCGAAGCCGCTCGATCGTCATCTCTTCGTTTTCGAGGCTGATCCCGCGGCGTATGCCGCCGATCTTGACCGACCGCGCGCTCTCGGCCAGCCGACCACCGCCGATGCCATCGACGGAATCGACGCCGATGTCGGCACGACAGCCGCGCGTGCCGAGCTGGTGGTCCAGCTTCTCCATGCGGTTCATCTTGCGCTCGCTCTTGGCGCGTCGCACGAGCGAGCCGCGCTTGCTGCTCTCCACCTTCTCCTTGTGGCTCTCCTTCTTCGCGGCCGCCTTTTTCTCCTTCTTCTCTTTCTTTTCTTTCTTTTGCTTCTCCTTCTTCTCCTTCTTGTTTGAATGCTTCTTCATGGTTGATGGTACGCTGCTCATGCCGGCCGACACCGACGCGGTCGGCGACAGCGCGGCCGCTGCCCGCTTCGGGTCCTTGCGCACCAGCGACACGCCGTCCGACGTGCATCGCATCATCCCGGGCATCGTCTCCGCACCTCGTTCTCGTTCTCTTTCGTTCTTTTTTTCCGCTCTTCGCTTTTCGCTGTCGCTTTCGCGTTCGCTTTCGTTCTTTGCCAACGATGTCGGTACGCGGCCGTTGCTGATCACGAGGCCCGTCGTGCCGCCGCCGCCGCCGCTCCTTCCGCGGCTCGCTCGGCTCGACGAGCCCTCGCCGTCATCCGTCGACGTCGTGTCCTCGCTTCCCTTGCTGTGTCCCTTCTTTTTCTTCGTCGTCGTCTTCGCTTTTTTCTCGCCCGACCTCCACCCGCCCTTCTTCCTCGGCGACACTTCGTCTTCTTCCCTCGTTTCTCCCTCCATCTTCTGAGTCGAGGTGGGCGAGAGCGGAGGCGACGGCGACGTCGACTCGAAATCGACAAAGAGACCGCCCTTGGCCTGGTCGCCGTCCACCCGGCGGCGGAAGGGGGAGGGCATCTTGGAGAAGGGGGTCGAGGTACCGGACGAGGGCAGGGAGTCGTCGGAGCTCATCAAGGCCAGCCGCGAGGCTGAAGTGGTCGCGCCGGCGACTACGACGGCCGGGAAGGCCTCGGCCGAGGCCAGAGGGGTCACCGGAGCGAATTGGCCGGAGGCTGAATCGAGGAGGGATGATGGTGAGGAAGTGGTCTCGACGGTCGTCGTCGTCATCTTCATCTTGGTCCGACCATTTTTGCTTTTCTTCTTGTCCTCGTCGAGAAGAGGAAAGCTCCTCCCCGGCTGATGGTGCATCGATCGATGTGGCGCGTTGCGACAGATCAACAACAAAGGTCTCCCCTCAACCAAAGCACCTCCAATAACTCGATAATTATGTTTAATACCCCCTTTTTGATCATTATTTTATTCAAATTTCCATGTAAAAGGAAATTTATTATAATAAAATCCAAAATAAAATTAGTTTTCTTTTCCTTTTTTTGGACTGGGAAAAGCGGGCGGAAACCGGAACAGGACAAGACGGCACTTCCGACCGGCCACTTTGGGTTCTCTTGACTGATTTCTTGCGGGCGCAAGCCAGCCATCCAGCATCAAGCCTGAGGAAGACGAGGGCTTGAGGATGCAGGGCTCGAGCCGAGTGCTGGAGGTCAAGGCTCGTGCAGGTGGCGGCCGAGCGGTGATCCAGGAATCGAGGCTGGGGCCGGTGCCGCCACCCGATGACAATGAAGAAGATGACACGACAGAAACGGCTGCCTCGTTGGCCGCTTCGAGCAGCAGCAGCAGCAGCAGCGAGGATGAAAGAGATAGAGGCGCGGGCGTGCACGGTAGGACCCGCGCGAGTAGGGCTGGAGTTGAAGATGAAGATGAAGGGATGGAGATGAAGTTGCTGGGAGATGGCGAGGGCACCGGCGACGAAGATGGAGAGCCGCCGTCCATCTTCTCCCCTCCGCCCGAACGCGACTGTGCCGTTGATCTGAAAAAGAAGAAGCAGAAGGCCCGCAACAACAAAAAGATGGAGCAGGGCGGAAGTAAGAAGCCCCTCAAGCCGCTGCAGAAGGGTCCGGCCAGCGAGCCACCGCTGCGGGCAGTGGGCGTGCACCCCACTCATCGACGTGAGGACGACACTGAGTGGGGTGAAGGCGAAGAGGAGAGCGTGGACCGGCACCAGCTCAGCTATCGACCGATGCGCGCCGACTGGAACGCGCTGCGCGAGAAGCAGCACCAGAGAAAGAGAGACCATGACGACAACGACCACAACCACAATCACCGCCACCACAGTCATCAGCCCCGCCTGCAGGCCGAGGTACTGCAGTGTGGTGCTTTGTGCTTTTGGGCCTTGTGCCCGTGCTCACGCTCCAGTGTGGTTGCGTGTGCGCCGTATAGGAAACCCAGAGGGAGCCGCGCCGCAAAGCTGCGTCGCTCCAACGGCCCGTGCTGCGGGTAATGCGTTGAGACAACTTTCTTTGTTTCGCTCGCCACTCTACTGCTCATATCACGTGGTCGTCTTGGGTTGTGTGTTGTGTGCTGTGTGTGTTGTGTGTGCCGTGTGTGTCGTGTGTCCCGCCCTCACAGGAGAGCGATCGTCTCCTGCGTGAGCACGAGACACGAACGGGTCGCATTTCGTTCTCGCACGACTCGCCGAGGCCTCGCGATAGCGAAGAGCAGGGTACTGTCACCCGAGGTGGCGCGGCACTGTCACTAATGCCTCCCCCGGCGCATCGACGCACCACAGGCTTGCCCGACTAACTCGCAGCCCCCCCCCCGTGATCCCAAAGATGGCAATGACGGCGACGGAGACATGAGCCTGCTGGTCGCGCAGACGGCACTTATCCTGACGTTCAGCTGGGTGCGTTACCACCAACAACAGCCTTCGCCCACAATACACACACGACACACACGACACACGCACGAATCGCGCTATCAGCTTGGAGTGGCTGAGACTGATGCTGTGTTGGCCACAGGAAGACCCGCGGACCGAGGCGGCGACGTGGGAAGAACTGCTGCTGCAACGCAAGATACCCAACAAGGAAGGCGGCAAGGTCGGTTGCTCACAACGGGTTTTCTGTTCTTTTTTTCTTTTTCGTTTCCTTGATCGCGGCCGTGAATGCGTGCTTGCGTTGCATTGCGGTTGCTTGTTTCTCACGTCTGTGTGCGTCGTGCCTCGCTGTAGAGTATTCCCCTGTGGGAAGCCAACGAAACGCTGCCGATGGAGGTGGGCGAACTCGCGCCACAGTTCCGGAAGCGCCTGGGCTGGAAGGAACATCACCCGGAGCGAAACGGTACGCCGGGTCGCGTGTGGCCATCAAGCCGTCGTGCCTGAGTTTTCCTCATTTTCTTTTTGCCAACGCTGGCAGGTCGCACTCTCGACGTGTGGCGATCGCGAACGCTCAAGCTCACGGCCGAGGCCAAGCGACAGCTGTTCTCCTCGGCCAAATTGTGGGGCCTGCAGGTAATAATAATAATAATTGTCTCGCTCTCTCTCACACTCACTCACGACACTGATTGCCTGACCGGGAATAGGTGCGCGCGACGGATGGAGAAGAGGGCGAGGACAGCGCGACCGAGGCGGAGTACAAAGTGCCCAAGGCTCGCAAGCTTCGCTCGCACCACGCAGCCAAGCGCTCATCGATCGTGTGCGACCTGGCCATCACCGACATCCAGGTAGACACCCCACCTCACTACACGGTACGGCAGTGGTGGTTGCCGTCTGACACGACGCCTCGCGTGATGCTCGATATAGGTGGTCCTCTATCCCCTGGGCACAGGGCTACTCGTCTTGGAAGTGGATTGGCTGCCACCAAATCCTTCCGGTGCGTCGGCTAGCACCCGCAGAAGCACGTTATGACGTTTTCCTTACCTCAAGTTGTGTTTGTGTTGGTTCCGAACACCAGGCAAGCTGCACGGCGTCACTTCCATCGATGAGCTGCGAACCTGGCTCTTCCTCTCCAAGTTCAGACACCGCGTACGCTTCATCCGTGTTCTCCACTCCTCGTAATACGCGAGTGTGTTGACCCGCCTGTTTTGTGGAATGTGTGGTATGCATAGGTTGAGAATGTGCTCGAGGGCTGGACATTCCCCAGCCCAGAGGGGCTCGACACGACGGCCATCAGCGCCGTTGCCGAGGAGAGCGAAGAAGAAAAAGAAAAGAAAACCAACGATGCCAAGGAGGAGCAAAAGAGGGAGAAAGACGACAACAAAGGGGCGAGCAACAAGGGCAAGCAAAAGGAGGACGACGACGACAGCAGCAGCGACGATCTCTCTTCACCGGACGAGGATTCGGCGAAAGAGAAGCGCAGGCTGAAGGAGGCCAAAAAAGAACGAAGGAGAGAGAAGCGAAGGCGAAAAGAACTGAAACGGGCCAGAGAGCGCCACTTGCGCAGCTTGGGCAGGTATGGCACTGCGAACCCTCCCAC
>CACVKS010000781.1:0-13809 GCA_902749335.1 Acanthamoeba triangularis
TCTCCTGCCTGCATGCAGGGCGTGCATGCGTTGTGCCGAGTGCCAGTGCATCGTCAAGCTCGGAAGCTACGCCGTACGTTCTCCCCCCCCCCTCTTCCGCCGTTGCCCTTGGCCCTTTCCCGCGTGTTTCTCTCCCCCAAACCACGCATGGCCAACCGCTTGTTTTCTGGTCCACGTGCAGGCCCTGGGCGGCAAGTTCTACTGCAAGCCCCACTTCCGGCAGCTCTTTGCGCGTAGCGGCAACTACCACGGGTACGGCTACGGCGCTGGCTGAAGGGCATCAGCTGGAACAAGAATCCCCCCGCACTGACCTGTGTGTGCTCCACCTGTGATCACAGCGCGTTCGAGGGCCAGGCCGACCCCAAGTCCAAGTGGCTCAACGCCATGGCCTCGGAGGTCGAGGGCCAGGGTACCGATAATCCACCCTTGTTCTGATGTGCCCCTGACGACAGGCGCGTGTAAGATCTCCTTCCTGGCCTGACACCATAACATGCACACGCACACAGGCAAGGAGCTGAGGCGCGTGCAGTCTCACGTCGTTTCCCGCCCACCGCCGCCGAGCAACACCACCAGCCTGCTCAGGTACTTTACCGCACAAGCACAAGCGCAAGCACAAGCATACCAACCGGTTGATGGCGGTGGAACAGGGAGGCCGAGGATCAGTTCTCGCCCACGCAGCAGGCCCGCAAGTCCCTGACGCCGGGTACTCCGACTCCCTGCAGCCGCGCCTTCGTGAATGGGCCGGCCCTCATCCACCCCAAACACAACACATACAAACGAAACGAAACAAATCAGACGCGGACATGAACTACACCAAGCGCAGGTCCTTCTTCGAGAGGATCGCCTCGGGTTCCGGCACCACCGCCAAGCGCGTCTTCGGCCGCAGGTACTCGCGTGCTCCCGCTGCCCAGTGTTCTCACTTCTCAGCCGATTGATCGTACCGTCCATGTGTGCGGCGTGTGCGTGCGACACAGCCACTCGAAGGACAACCACAAGAAGCAGAAGGAGGAGGAGAAAGAGGAGGCCCACGAAGAGAAGGGCAAGGAGAAGGACGACGCGGCGGCCAAGGAGCAGCAGGCGCAGCAGGAGCAGCGCGAGGCCAGGCAGAGGGAGGAGGCGGAGAAGCAGAAGAGGGAGGCGGAGGCGGAGGCGGCAGCGGCTCAAAAGGCGAAGAAGGAGCGGGAGGAGCGGGAGCGGGCCGAGCGCGAGGAACGCGAGGCGAGGGAGAAGGTGGAGGAGAAGCGCCGCGAGAAGATCGAGGAGAAGCGCCGGGAGCGGGAGCAGGCCGAGGCCGAAGCCGCCGCCCGGAAGCTGCAGGCCGAGCAAGAGGCGGCCGCCAGCTCCGAGCAGGAGAGACAGAGACTGGCTGACGAAAAGAGAGAAAGCGAAGCCGCCGCCGCCGCTGCCGCGGCCGCTGACAAGGAGAGGAAGGAGCGCGAAGAGGAGGAGGAGAAGCAAAGGAGGGAGAGCGAGGCGAAGGCGGAGAGGGAGAGGGAGGAGAGGGAGGCGAGGGAGGCAGCGGAGAGGAATAGGCGGCAGCAGCAGGAAGAGGAGGCCAAGGCGAGGAGGGAGAAGGAGGAGGCGGAGAGGAAGGCACGCGCCGAGGCGGCAGCCGCGGCGGAGACCAGGAGGAAGGCGGCAGCTGCGGCGGAGACCAAGGAGGCGCCGCCCACCAACGACCAGGCGTCGTCTTCCTTCTCGCGTGTCAGGAACCTGACCATGCGCTTCGCCGAGCAGCAGAAGACCGGCAACGGCGGCAAGGACCTCTCCATCGAAGGCCTCAAGAAAGAGGTGCGCGGCCCATTGCACACTGCTCCACTCGTAGCTTTTTCTGATCTGTGCGCGCAATCAATGCAACACAGGGCCACTTCAAGTCGATCAGGGACAGGTGGCAGTTCGGCGACTTCAACATCCCCGCCTTCAAGAAGAAGGAGTAGAAAGAGCAGCTAAGAGACGTAGCAAGGTGATGTACTTTTTGTGACCCAAGGGTGAGCAAGCGGTTCAGTGCCTACAATGTGTAACAGGAACAAAAGTAATCGCAGGTAGGTAGGTACAAAGTAATAAAAGTGTTCAAGGTAAGGGGCCAGGTGGCCGGAGGTGGGCATCGATCTGTCGCAACGCGTTGACGGCTGTGGCCTGGATGCTGATGATGCGCTCCTGCAGGTGCGGACGCCAGTGGCACTTGGGGTACTCGAGGTTGATCCGCACCAGACAACCGCGACTCTCACCTTCGTCCCCGCCGCTGTTGGCCAACACCTCCTCTGATTCCAGTCGCACCGTTGACACCTGCCCAGGCGCCGATGAGTGACACTGTGCCGTGTGCGGTCGTGCAGTTGTGCGGTTGTGTGCGTGTCGTTCCGTGTTGCGTACGTTGGTACCGCACCCGACCTCGAGCACAACCAGGCGGGCATCAGGCACAAGGCGCATGAGGTCGAGCACAGCCCGCTTCCACACGAGGTACCGCCGCTGTTGTTCCCTGTTCTCGACCCGCCGTCGGTCGTAGTACATCTGCACACTAGTGGCCAACCCAGGCATGAGCTGGTCCGCACAATGCGCGGTCGGTCGATGGCAGTGGAGAACATACGCTGGCCGAGCGTGCCCGCCGCAGCGACCGCATTTGGGGAAATCGGGGAGAGCGGTCATCTGCTGCCGCTCCACGCGGAACGAATAGTCGCTGGGCAGCGGCCACACCTCCTCGGTGCACGGCCTACTGCACTGCCAGTCGGTCATTGACCTGCGCGCACTCATGTTGGCTCGTTCCATGTGTTGGCATGGGGCGCGGCGCGGCGCGGCGTACCCGTGCACCTCGTACACTTGATGTGGTGGGAAGCCGGCCTTCTGGTGGTGCCCGTCAACCTGATGAAAGAAGAGGGCTTGTTGGCCGCGCGAACATGAAGCCTTGCGTGGTGCCAAGCCTTGCGTGGTGAGAGAGCAGCGCACGTTGGAGGTGAACACGAAGAAGGCGTCGGCTGGCTCGAATGTAGGATCGACCACAGGCGAACGAGACTCCCGCGTCTCCGGTTGTTCGTCGCTGAAGAGACCGCCCAGTTCTTCTTCGTCGTTGCTTTCGCCTCCTTCGTCACAATCTTCGTCTTCGTCAAAGTGCCTGGCGTGATGTCGCTGCCGGTCGTGCAGAACGTCATGGATCCTGGTGAGTTGGGCAAACGACCCTGAGTCAAGAAGAGCCCGTTTTCTTCAGCCGGCACAGTGGGAGAGAGTTCGGGTGCCTCTTTCTTCGCTCGTCGCCTGCGGACGAGGTGAACCGGCTCTCCGCCCAACCGCGAATCAGGTGGAATCCCAGATGCGGCTCAGTGTCTCGGTAGTCGTTCCAGCACGACCCCCAGAAGCCTGAAGGGTACCAGCCCCCATTAGGCACAGGCCCGACAGGAGCGGCATTCAATGCTGTACGCGCGCACCATAGAATACTTCGGGCTCGTTGTCCAGCCTGCCCGCGCACGACAAGGGTTGAGCCGCGAGCGTCGAGGACCACTCCGGGGTGGGCACGCACCAGGTGGTCCGGCACAAGTGAGCGTAGGTGAGCCCGCGCTGTTGATAGGCCTCGACATCGGCAATGTCCCTGTACTGGGTCCCAGGCCCGTCAGTTCACCCAAGGTGTACGCAGTGCGCGGCCTCAGTGTCTCGTACCACCGGCAGACCTGCTCGGGAGTAAGCGGGTGAGGTCAAATCATGGTGCGAGAAGCGGAGGTCGGCGATAGTGGTACCGCTATCGGCCGACATGCCCGCCCCTGTGGTCACCAACACTAAAAGGAGTCCAGGAGGTCAAACGCCGGGGCAGGTTGATAGATTTTGGGGGGTCTTGTTGTACATATGTCTGCCTGGCGGATGGCATTGGCGGCACGCTTGCATGAGTCTTGCAGGGCCTCGGCCAGCTCCCGTTTCTCTTCGATTGTAAGCGCCTCCATCTGCTCTCATTATTTCTCCCATTTTCCCTTGGCTACTCATTATTCTCTTATCTTTTCTCGTCTTTCTTCCATGAAATTACTTAACTCTTTGGCTCGAAGGTCTTTCACCGAAGCCGTGCTCTGCGGCGAGTTAAAAAGCTGCAAGCTCAGCACTGCCCATCTCCACCATAGGAGCACAGAAACAATCAACCAACACCAACAAGATGAGCTGCCGTCTGCAGGAGGACAAGTATGAGGACTTTGCCGAGGTGCTGGCGCTGTCGTACGATAGCGACGCCAGGAAGCGCCTCCAGGCCCTGCGCGAGTTCTGCCCGTGCAAGGTGAGGAAGGAGGTCGACCAGATCTGGGAGCGGGTGCTCGAGATGACGGCCGACCCCGACGACCAGGTGCGATATCAGGTGCTGCACACCCTGTGCGACGGCTCGCCCAAGCACCGCGAGGAGCAGATCGTCGACGCCCTGCGGTCGATGCGCAACGACAAGTGCCCCAAGATCAAGCGCAACGTGCGGCGTGCGCTCGTGTCCTACGACAGGACCGGCAAGTGGAACATCCTCTAAGCCGCTCCACCTTCTCCGTCACCATCACCATCTTCACGATGAGCCCCGCTGGCACACCAACCAGCGCCAACGCCACCGCCCGCTCAAGCCGCCCAGCCGTGGCCTTCGGGGCCAGTCTCTCGCCACCGCCGCCGGAGCTGAACCTCGCCGGCTGCTTGCGTGGCAGCTGAAGCGTCGGCGAATCGGTCGCACACCCGGCGATTGATCAGCCAAGCGAGCACCCTCCCCATCTGCGCAGTGCGACGACCAAGAGAGTAGTTCTACCTGTTTGTGTGCATTCCCATTGCCAGCATTAGTAAAGGCAAACTACTACACGCAACAAACGTCTCGTCTCGTGATCGAATGGTCGGGTTCTTTAAGCTGAGAAGCTCTCCAGTAGGCTGTTCATCTCCTTGGCGGACATGGCGGCTGCTGGCGGGGTGGTCGTGGTCGCTGCCGAAGTCTTCTGGCTGGCCGTGCGCAGCTGGCCGCAGGCGGCCATGATGTCTCGCCCGCGGGGCCAGCGAATGGGCGCGTCGATGTTGGCTTCGTGCAGGATCTTCTGGAAGGCGAGGATCGTGTCGTCCGACGACACCTCGAACCGGGTGCCCGGCCACGAGTTGAACGGACTGTATCGGGAGCGTAGAAGGTGAACACACACACACACTAGCACGATCGCAGCAGGCGAAGAAGAAAAGAGCGGGCGCACATGAGGTTGACCAGCGAGGGGATGTCCTTGATCAATCGAAGCAACTCGCGGGCATCCGCAGGTGAATCGTTCACACCCTTGAGCATGACGTACTCCCAGGTGATCTTGTGCGTCCACGACAGACCAGGGAACTGGCGGCATGCCTCCATCAGCTCGGCGATCTTGAACTGCCGGTTGATGGGCACGAGCTCATCCCTGGGCGCCTCCAAGTGTAAGCTAATCAAGGTCCTACTCTGCTTGGCGTTTGTGTGTGTACGCTGGGAGAGCCGAGTACCGCAGGGAGTCGGTCGGGGCGTGGAGGGAGATGGCCAGCCTGATGCCGGGGAAGTCCTCGCCTAATCGCTTGATCATGGGCACCACCCCCGACGTCGAAACGGTGATGCGTCGCTTCGACATCTGCGCACAAGGCGAGTCAACTACTAGGCGGGGTGTACAAGAGTGAGTCGCGGCGGGGTCAAAGGTACCTCACAGCCCTCTGGGTCCATGAGAACCTGCAAGGCCTTGGACAGATTGCGATAGTTGTAAAACGGTTCGCCTTGTCCCTGTGGAGGATATTAACATAACGGCATCAAGCAAAGCGCTAGGTCCAACGCGGTCCAAGCCAAGTACCATAAAGACGATGTTTGACACGGTGCGTTTCCTAATCGATTGCGGTGGCAGATCCTGCGGTGTGGTGTGGTGGTACAACGTTGAGATCAAAGGGCAATCGATGTTGGCAAAGAGGGCGGCGGGAATTGCTCGCGTACGAAGAGTTGCCTGCGTGTGTTCAAAAACTGGCCCACGATCTCGGAAGCCTTGAGGTTGCGAACCTGAACCAGGTGCCGAAAAGGAGTTGGACGTGATTGCTAAAGGTGGTCTTAAGGTGCGGGACTTACCACTTTCTGAGTGCCGGTATGGCAGAAGGCGCACGACAGTGTGCAGCCGACTTGGCTCGACAGGCAGACAGTGCCTCGCGATTCTTCGGGAATAAACACGGCTGTCACGCGAGAGGTTGGTTCGGGGGAGTGAGTTGCATTGCAACGGCAAAGGTGATACTGTGACAGTACGCACTTTCCACCTGCTGGCCGCCGAAGTCGAGCAGCCACTTGCGCGTGCCATCGGCTGACATTCGATCGCGCACTATCGCGCCCCAGTCCAGGACGTATCGTTCGGCCAGCTCCGCCCTGATTCCCTTGGATATGTTCCCCATCTCTTCGAAGCTTCGCGCGCCTGTACCACACGCACCATCGCGCGCACACACACACACACACCACACATGGCGATAGCACGACACACACCGATGAGTGTTCGCACAAAACGAAAGTGCGCTCAAAAGGTGGTGGCGGTACCGCGAAAGTACATCCAGTGCCAGAGCTGCTTGAGTCGATAGGGCTCAAGGGCGAGGGCCTCCAAGAGCTCAGTCTTGAGCTCGTCCTTGGTGAGCCCCACCAGATTCTTCCGGCCGCCGTACTCTGCACTGCAGCCCGATGGAGTAGCGCCCTCCCTCTTCCCGCTGCCGGCCAAGACGGGCGACTCATCTCCTTCTCCTCCGGCCAAAGATGAAGATGAAGATGAAGATGAGGGAGATGTGCTGCTTCGGAGCGGACCAGATTCGGAGAAATGCCGGATGCTTGTCCCGATTAATGCAGTCGCCGGCCTGTGCAAGGGTGTGCCGCACAGCTGGCCGGTGACGCTGCGTGCCATCTTCATCTCGTTATTTGTCGATTTATTTTTTGTTTTTGCACAATTAAAACAAATAAAAAAGCCACGTGGACAGTCTCCTGCTCGTTTATTTCATTATTATATATTACAAGCGAGAGATCCGGACCAGTTCCTGCATTCGCTTCGGGACCATCCTCGTCTTCTTGAGAAGCAAAAGCTTTTTTTTCATTCTCTGGCCTCGCATTTTCGAGATTTGATTTAATCATCAAAAGCCGCTCCGAACATGTCGAAGAAGTACTCCGCTGCTGACGTCGCGAAGCACAACAAGATGGAGGACCTCGTACCTGCGCTCTCCCCACCTCCGCCCTTCGTTTACCTCTCCCTTTTTCCTGTCTTGCCGCTAATCCCTCGTGTCTGTCTGGCGTACGTACCGCGCCATGTACCTGGGACGTCGCCGGCAATGCAGTGGACCATCTACAAGGGCAAGGTGTATGACATCACCAGCTTCGTGGGTACGTGCGGCTTCGTGTGTTGCGTCTTCTCCTCTGTGCGTGCGTGAGGAAACTCGGAAACATGAGCAGCAAGAAGAACACACGGGTGGGAGCACCCACGCTCATGGGTTCCTTCTAAGGATAGCCCGGACCAAACATGGACTGGACACACTCTGTCCCGTTTGGGAAACTGTGGTCGCTTTTACTCACTACCTTTCTCCTCCCTTGGATACCCACCCGATGGATCATCGAACACAGATGAACACCCCGGAGGCGACGTGCTGCTGGTGCGTGAGAAAATACTACTCTTGCCCTCCAACCCCCAACCATCGCTTCCTGCTTCCTGGTCTAACATTGTTCCGCTGAAGTCAAGATCGTGGTCGACTTACCTGCAGCTTTCCCCTCTCTCTGTGTGTGGTCTGGTGCGCACAACAGCAAGGTGCTGGGATCGACTCCACCGAGCTGTTCGACGATGTGGGTCATTCCGACGAGGCCACGGGCATGCTCAAGCAGTACTACATCGGCGAGCTCAGCGACTAGCTCCGGCTCGCACCGAACGCACTCTCGCCCGCTTCCTCCCCCGTCTTGTGAGCTCACTCCGGTTCAGTTTCAACGTAAACAGAGCGCAGGGCTTACGACAAACTGGTGGTGAGCACACAAAGAGTGGATGTTGATTGGTGCTTACCACATACAGATTGTCAGCATGCCGATTGCCTTCATCTAAGATTAGTGGTCCTGGAGCTCGTTGCGAATTGGCCGCGCTGGGCACCTTTAAGGTATCAGCTTGCTTGTCACTTATAAGTGCATTTGAGAGGCCCGGAATAGGGCATGGTGGCCGACGGACGCGTGGTAACGGGTGTGATTTCGGAGATCACCTACGACCGGTGAGAGCAACGGTCCGGGCACCTAGAGCGAGTAAGGTTCGCTGGTTGTACAGTAAGACTAACACGACGAACAACACCCAAACGTAAGCTACGCATCGCACTACCACATAGCTAGAAGAATACGAACAAGATAGAGCTGGGGAAGAAAGCCAATTGACATTCCTCCCACACGAATACCGGAAGCGCTCTGTGAACGAGGGACGAGACGTGTCAGTCCTGGTCCCCAGTAACACGCATAACAAGATCTGGGACCTCAAAGACCCTTCGACTCAGCTACGACACACCAGCTCTCTCTCTCTCTCTCTCTCCTCTCTCTCTCTCTCTCTCTCTCGAGGTGGGACATCGATTGGGGATGGCGACGCAGCTCATGACGACCACGATGGCGACAACGGTCAACGTGGAGAAACAGTCGATGACCTCCACGACTACCGTCGCCACCAAGAACTGTAACAACAACAACGACTGCATTGCGACGCAGGTGGCGCTCGAACTGGAGGCCCTTGCCATCAAGCAGGCCAAAACGGCCGAGAACGAGAAGCCGGCGCAGCCCATCCCTTCCTCCCCTCGACCACTCCCCGAGGAGTACGCGCCCTTCTTCTTCATCTGAATCTGACGATATATCTGCATCCACTATATGAGACTCTCTAACATCTTCTCTTCCTCAACATTTTCTCTAGACTCCGCTACCGACCACACACGCAGGAGAAATGGCGAGAGTCGTTGAACGGTAATTACAATGTAACACAAAAGAGCCTGGGCGAGGGCGCCTCCGGCAAGGTAATCCTGGCAGCGGTACGTTAACGCCATTTCTCCTCCCCCCCCTCTTCTTTCTCTCACACGCTCATAGTCATCCAACATCAATCTATGTCTCACCGCTCATCCGATTTCTTTTTGATGCAGGATCGGCGCAATGGGCGCGTGGTGGCGGTGAAAGTAGTCCCCAAGGGGCGCCTACGCCCCGACCAGCTGGAGCGCATACGAAGAGAGTACTCCATCATGAACCAGGTACGGGTTTTACTTTGAACGCCAATGCCAAGGGCTCGGAGAACTGAAAAAACTGTTCGCTCTCCAGGTGTCGCACAAGCACCTCATCAGCCTGGTCGAAGTCGTGGAGAACCCACACGAGATCTGCATCGTCATGGAGTACGCTGCCGACGGGTACTTCCACCTCGCTTTTACTGCCCTCCGGTGGTCTGTCTACTAACCATCATCGTTGGTGATGCTCGTCGTCCGCCAACGTAGCGATTTGTTCTCGCTCATCTCGGGATCTGCCAACGAGCGACTTGAAGAGGAGGAAGCGCGCGACGTCTTTCGGCAGGTGGCCAAGGGCGTTCGCCACCTGCACCGACGCGGCTTCGTGCACCGCGACATCAAACCAGAGGTATTTCTTGATTTTATCAAGGCCTCCACACCAGACCATCTTTGGCTCATCGCTTGCGTGCGGTGCCGCTGTACGTCTATTTCATTGTACAGAACATCTTCATGTCGGACGGCCGAGCCATCTTGGGCGACTTCGGGTACGGCATGCAGTACGACTACGACATGCCTTCCACCACCAGCGTGGGCTCGCTCCACTACGCCTCACCCGAGGTGATACTGAAGGAGTCGACCTACATCGGACCCGAGATCGACGTCTGGTCGCTCGGTACAGCTTTTGTCAGCCGATTGCTGATGTGCGTGGTGTAACTCATTCTCTTTCTTTCTCTCGTTCATTTCCTTTCAGGCTGTGTGCTCTACGCGATGGTATGCGGCTACACCCCGTTCCAGGGCGAGACTGTGAAGGACACCAAGCTGGCCATCGTGCGTGGATTCCTCGAATTCCCGCCATACCTCAGCAGCGAGGTCCAGTCGCTCATCCGCCACATGCTCGACCTAGATGCCAGTACGTCTGAACCCGGGAAGACTTGGCTTTCTCTCCAGATTCCTCGCTAACACGTGGTCGATGTGCAGGCCAGCGGTATACGATCGATCAGGTGCTCGCGCACGAATGGACCTACCCGGAGAAGCGACTGGAGCGACAGGATACCGTCGAAACGATCATCGCCGCGGCCAAGCAACTGGGCGCCACTGAGGCCGCCACTGAGGCCGACACGGAGCGGATGGAGGCCGCGGATGCCGCGGAAGCCACCACGGATGACACCACCGCCAGCAGCAGTGCCGGCCTCGTGCCCATCAATGACAGCGCAGCGGAGAGGCCCGCCGACCCGTTGTCTGTCACCTGGTGCTTCGACTCGGCGCCGGACTACATGGCCGAGGCCTGGTCGGCCTCCCTGTCGTCGTCTTCGTCGGCCTCGTCGTCGCCCTCGTCCTCCTACGGCGCAATCCCGCTCCCAGTGCACCAGGAGCACCGCGCGTCGACCCTGCGCGCCCTGCTCCCCCGCCTGCCGCTTGCCAAGCTGCGCCAGCTGTGGCAGGGCGATAAGGGCGGCCGCCTCTCGCCCGGCACGCTCTCGCCCACGTCGCCCTCTACCGGGTCGCCCTCGCCCAAGACCTCACCCTCGTCGCTCACCTCATCGCTGGCCTCCTCGCCCCGTACCTCCTCGCCCCGCACCGGTTCGCCCAAGATGAGCAGCAAGGCCTTCAACGAGGGGCGCCTGTCCTCGCTGCTGGGCGAACGGAGGAGCACCTGCCCTGAGCTGCCCGCTGCGGCGTTGGCCGCGGCCGCGGCCGCGGTCTCTGGCTCTGGCTCGGACTCAGCCCCGCACCAGGCCGTGGTTGGGTCGTCGGACGACGACAAATCAGGGCGTCACCGACGGCACACGACATCGCCGCGCCTGATGCTTACCTCGCCGCGCAAGGCGTTCGCCAACTTCACCGACAAGATCATGTCACCGCGACGTAAGGGCTCCAAGGGCTCAGCTCCGCCGCTGTCTTCGTCAGCCCCAATTGCGTCCGAGAGCTGCCAGGAGGTGTCGCCGTCGGGCTCCCGGCGCGCCCAATCGCCTCGTCACGTACTTTTCCAGAGCGACGCCCACTCCGCCTCCCAAGGATTCAACGAGAAGGGCAAGGAGCGATGCGGCGATTGCCACAGCAGCATCGCTTCATCGGGCGAGCACGTCACCTTCGCCCTATAACATTAGCATCGCATGTGTCCATGAGCGAGCTAAGGCATGTAATCTAATATGTAAACTAGTCGAATAACAACAAACAAACGCCTTACCAGACAACTCTTTCCCCTTCGTTTCCCTTGTTTGGGCTTTGGGCAATCTGCTCGGCTTCCTGCAAGGTCATGCTATTTGTGATTGAGAAGATGGAGGCGGATAACCAGCAGAAGCTCCCAAAGTACTGTGAGACATCGTCCCGGGCGCGCGGCGAGAGCTTCGCCGATTGGTGTACCAGACGCGAGGAAGGCGAACTGGAGCCGAGTTCGACTGGGATCTGTTTCACCAGGGCTGGCTGGGAGGCCAAGAGGGAAACTCATACCATCTATAGACCGCTGGCGAAGGAGACAGAGACAAGCTGAAGGCAGAGGTGACCAAGCTGAGCCATGAACTCCACAAAATCAAGGTACAACCCGACGAAACCTTGAGTAGGCACCCTTTCGTTTCATAACGAACCACAACAGACCCTGCTGCTTGAGGTAAAGATCAACTGTGAGCTTTCGGACCGCGTACTTCCCCTCAGCACCGACCTTGACGTCTTGGCAGAAGGGAAATGCTCAGTACTTGATGAGCTCGGGGAGGTGGCTGAGGTAGCCAAACAGGATGAGCAGAGCGACGTTGTCCAATGAATGAAATTCTCCAAATGTTAGGTCAAACAAGCAGTTTGCACACCAACTCAACAAGTACGACTGCTGCAGTGTGGTGGGTAGTCAGCGACGCCACCAGGCTGGCAGCCTCTCCCTTGAAGCGACATATCTCGGGCCATACTTCACCCCTTACGATCCCATCACCATGCCTCCCCTCGCTCACCGGCGACTTCACCATGTCGGCCTGATGGAGAACATCTGATCTGGGCGGTAATAGTTCAAGATACTTTCGAGAAGGGATCACACAGGCCACATCAAGGAAGAGCTTTCTTGCGGATAAAACGCTCGTGGAACTTCCTTGATCGCATGGTCGACATTGTTATGCGAACAGATGATGGGCAACCCAGGTGTTGTGGTTGGTCCCGGCGCAGCTGTGGCCTTGGTCACCGCTGGGCTTCGTGCCCTTGCCATGGGATCTGTACCCGAGTGGAGGGCGGTGGCTAGATGACCGGGCGTTGGGGGTTGGATGGCGACCGGGAACAGGAGCAGTCGCTAGCGCGACGCAAACCCAGACTTCCACGCCACATCTCGCCCACTAAAACGAGGTCGGAGGGAAAGCTCACCGGTCGGTCTGCTGCTCTGCTGGCTCTGTCTGTCCCTTGTTCGCGCGCAAGAATTCTGGCAATGCTTCGTTCCTCACTCACGTCGCGTTTCAGATTACCCTCACCTGATCGCGAGAAGTCAGACAGCAACACGCCAGAAGTGCAGTATCACGGAATTGTAAATATTTTAACCCATCTTATGTGCACATATTTAAAATTCTTTTTCAAAGACCAGCGCGACGCAAGGGGCGCAGTTTGTGGAAAATTCCAGTAGCGCCCGGACTTCTCGCCCGGGAAAGAACGACGACCAAGGTCGCGCCCTGCCTGTCGGTCGCACGGGGACATCGGAGGACATGCGGTGAGTGCCCATTAAAGCCACAGGTCCTCACTCACTCACTTTGCTCCTCTCTGCTCACCCTCGACCACGCTAGCTAATACTCGACCGATCACGCTCTGCGACACACTCGTGCGCCACCGCAACACAACAACCCTCCGGGTCGGCTTGTGTTCCTTCTTATACGCCATCATCATTGCCGTGTTTGGGTATAAATTGGCACTCGACCTCGTGTTCCCATTCCTTTCCCTTCATCACCACCCGCATCGAACATACGACAGAACGCGAGGGGCCTCACTCCACGTCCGACTCTGACTCTGCACACCAACGCCGCACATTCTCCTCTCGCTTACCGCACACACCCTTCCTCGCACGAGCGCTCGCATGCTTGCCTGAACCACACCCTCTCCTTCTCGAACTCCATTCCACCACCAACCCCCAACTACACGAGCGCACACCTTCGCACCACACCCACAACGACAACAAACCGAGCTTGACAGTCTCTCGGTAACTACTCTCTTCTTCGATCGTTGACAACCCCTACACGCACACCTACAAACTCTCATTCATCGTCGGCGCTTCTCTCGTTCAAGAACGCGGTCCTTCGGTTCTTCTCCTTCGCCTGGTCGAACCGAAAAGCTCTCCCCCCTACCTACCCCTTACTCCTCCCTCTCCCTCTCACTCCACACAAGTCGTTCAAGGTACCTCCCCTCCCCTCCATTCCCCTCTCGCGCGTGGGTCTTCGTCGTGGTGGTGGTGTGGTGTGGTGGAGATCGCGTCGCTGGTCCAACGGACGCTGCTGTGCCGTGGGGCACCAATCTCCCGCCCAATCAGCCCGGGGCGTCGGATAAACCAAATTTCCAGGCGTGGCCCTTTTCTGGGCTCAATTTCCCTCCCCCCGTGCCCGGACTATGACTTCTTGTCCCGCAGAAAGGGGGAGGGTTGTCCTTGTGGTGCTGGGGGCGGTGGTGGTCATGCCTGGAGCCTAACCCAACACGAAC
>CACVKS010000782.1:0-13795 GCA_902749335.1 Acanthamoeba triangularis
CAGCCTCGAGCTCCTCCTCGAGCGCGATCTTGCGCCGCTCGAGCGCGCTCACGCGCTCCCGCAGCTCGGCCCCATCGTGGGCCGCGGCCTCGAGCTCCTCGTCGCGCCGCTTCTGCCGGCCCTTCTCCTCCATGAGCGTCTCGTGGGTCTCGCGCAGGTTGTTGACCAGCAGCCGGTTCTCCTCGCTCAGCTTGTTCAGCCGCTCGCGCAGGTCCTCGCACTCGACGCGCAGCGCCTTCATCGTCGCCCGCTCCGCGCTCACCTCCACGCTTCCGCTTCCGCCGAAACCACCTACATCGGCGCTTCCGCCGAAACCACCGACGTCGGCTCCGTGTGCGGCAGCGGCCGGTGGCTTGCGGGCGGCCTCCCAGTCCTTGAGCTTGCCCTCCATGAGGGCCAGGGCCTCGCGCATCATCCGCATCTCGCGCTCGGCGACCGCCACCTTCTTCTCGGCGGCCTCGCGCGTCTGTTCGGCCACCGAGGCCTGGCGGTAGGTCTCGGTGAGCTTCTCTTCGAGGCTCAGGATGCGCTGCTGGTACGACTCCTCGACCCGCTTGCGCTCGGCACCGCTCAGCCCCGTCATCGACGACGACGGCGACGCCGACGACGAGGCCGACGACGCAGGCGACGAGTAGGGCGAGCGGTACATCGCCGCGTCCTCCTCCCGCTCGCGCTCGCGCTCTCGCTCCCGGCTCGGCGTCTTTATCGGGGTCTTCTGCTTCTGCTGCTCGCGTTCGCGCCTCAGGCCCTGGATCTCGCCCAACAGACGCGCGTTCTCGGCTTCGAGCGCGCCCAGCCGACCGGACAGCTCCGTCGCTGTCGAGAGCGCGCATCACGCGTGTGAGCACACACACACACACACACACGCACACGCACACGCAACACGACACGCACGCGTACAGGGTCGGGTGTTGACGGTGCCGGAGCCGCCACGGGGCGAGGACTTGGGCGGAGAGGCGCCCAGCTCAGAGTTGAGGTTCATCAGGGGCGGCGCCGCGTGGGTCGAGTCGCCTTGCGGCTCGATGGCCGGCAGGTTCCTGTCCAGCGCCGCCGGGAACGCCCTACCTACACTCCGCACGGGTCGACCCGACACAGGCCCAGCGCAACGATCGTCGGTTGGCCAGCAATCGATCGAGCGCGCGGGGGTCAAGCAAAAGCTGGATCGCGGGTGTGTACCGAAGGCGCTTACAAAGTCGGGCAGCTCGTCGGGCAGTCCGGGGATGAGATTCTTAGGAATGTAGCGGCCGTGCTTGGTCAAGAACCTGGTGGTCCCATTCATGGCCCATTAGCAACTATTAATAATAACGGCAAATATCTAAAATAAATAATAAATAAATAATAAATAAATAAATAATAAATAAAAGAGAGAGGGGACGTGTACGCGTCTCTCTGTTTGATTTCGTCATCGCGGATCCTGGCGAGCCGCTGGGCGAATTGGGTAATGAGGGCCGCGAGCTGCTTCCCGAAGGCCTTGCGCCGGACCACCTCGTCCAGGGCCGCATGGTAAGCATCCGGCAGGTACCGCACGTAGAACAACTGCGCAAACGCCTGCAGCACAGAGAGATGTGTCGTGTCGTGTCGTGTCGTGCCGAACCACCAACGATGTGAGTCTCACATGCGCGGGGGCGTGTACACGCAGCGCACGGTCATCATTGGGGGCACGCACTTGCTGCTGGCGGGTGAGGGCCTCGCGCAGAACGAGGAACTTGTTGATGATGTCGCGCACGCGCGCCTCCAAAATAGCCACGTGCTGGATCCTTGTGTGCAGAGCCACCGAAAGCTTTGTCTGTTTTGTTTTTTGTTTTTTGTGTTGTGTTGTTTTTGTTTTTTTTTGTTTTTGTTTTTGTTTTTTTAAAAAAAGAGGTGGATGTTGTTATTGAGTGGCCGACGGCGGAGACAATGGTGCAACGGTGGGGGTGTACCTTGGATTCGGCGCAAGCACTCAGCACCTTTGCGCTGGCCAAGTCGATCTTGGTGAGGCGGTCCAACTGYTTGAGGTGRACCTGAACATGGGGCCAGTGAGCTAAAGACGCACACGCTCTGTGAAAGAGAGAGAGAGCAAAAAGAGGCGAGGTCGTTACGGTCTTCATGCTGTCGAAGCCRTCGCAGATCTCCCAGGAGCCGCCCTCGCCCTTGCCGCGGTGGAGGTCTTCGATGGTGGCGGTCACACTCTTGTAGTCCTTCGAGAAGGAGGCCTTGGTCGACGCCACCTCCTGCCGCATGGGTCCCGTGTTCCTGAGCCCCTCCTTGAGCCCCTCGAGACTGGGGCCACCAATCAGATCTCACTACCACACCAAAAAACCCCCCTAACCCCCCCCCAAAGCGGTTAAAACGTACTTGACCTCGAGCCCGGTGGCGAGCGAGTCTATTTCCCTCTGCGTGTTCACGATTTGATGTTCCACCTCCTCCAGTCGCAACCTCAATTGCTCTGTTGCGTTGCGTTGCGTTGCACAGTCAGCGATCGTGAATTTGGTCTGGAGCAGCGAGCCGCATTGCGTGTGTGGGGGGGGGTTGAACGMGTACCGTTGCCCTTTTGGCAGTCCTCCGCCCACTTGCGCAGGCGGGCCTCGGACACCACGTCCATGAGGGTCTGCATGCCGCCATTCCGCAGCGCCGGGTGCAGGGTCATCTCCCGCAACTGYSCGCACCAGYCAARGAAACGTMAGCACACCAGCYCCAACGGTCATGTGCCATTGGTCGTGTGCGGTGTGTGCGGTGCGTGTGTGCTGGTCGTACCTTTGCGAGATCGGTTTCAAACGATTCGAGGAGATTCTCGTGCTTGCTCTTCTGTCGCTGGTAGTACTCGCTGAAGGCCTCGAAGCTGGGCGGCACTTGCCGGTACTGCTCGTTCAAGTGCGCCACCGCCACRTCCAGYGCCTGCACACGRCCGCGAAAGATAAGTGTGGAAAAAAAATCAAAAAAAAAAAAAAAAAAACAAAACAAAAGAGGCAWMGCGCRTGRACCTTGGCTTGCATGTCCTGCTCGGCGCAGCAGTGCCTYGACATGGCGATCCGCGAATCCACKGCAACGAGCACGCCCTGRTGGCCAGAATCAAATTATCGTATTGGTCGTTTTGGGTGTTAGTGCTGACAACATCACCCCTTCAACATAGCTTTTCATAATATGAATAAAAGTACATATGTTGAAGTACCTTGGCAAAGTTGAGGTGGCCGAGGAACTGGTGCTGGTACTTGAGGAGCGTGCCCACGAGGCCCGTGGCGTTGGGCGCAGCCGTTTCAGGCGGCACGCGGGTCTCTATCGGACCGAGTACTGTGTTCCGCCGCCAGCCGGGAAAAGAGAGGGTCAGCCAATCAAGCGTTACCACACTACATTCAAAAATATGTGGAAAATATAAACATCTCACATTTTTCGGAGATGGTGGTAGGTACTGGTCTCTTTGGGCGGTGACGCTCCCGGCATCAGCTGCTTTCGATTGAAGAGGAACACCGGCTTGTCCTCCTGCGCATTTCGATGGAAACAAAGAAAACACATTAATATAACCCTAAATCGTTGGCGTAGGGCAGTGGCGAGGCCTCGTGTCGTGGAGGGGAAGTCGTACGGCGGGCAGGTTGTAGGCGGCGAGCGTGTTCGCGTCATCGAGCTTGTACCTGTCGAAGAGCAGGATCTGATCGGCCGGCTCAACTCCCGCCAGGCTCGCCAGCTCAGCTTTCACCGACGCCACGCTGCACGGTACACCATCAAGGCATCACAACATCAAACACACCAGGTGTCACACAGCGTAAGACATCGCGTAGCGACAATGGCGCGAAAGGGCGAAGTACGTGGAGTTGGGAGAGCTGCCGACATCGTAGGCTTCTCCCGTGTCGGCTCTGCACCACAGCGAGAGATGAGTAAAAAGCCATAAAAATAAAAAATATAAATAACTAAAACAAAGATGGAGCAAAAGGAGGAGCTGGCAGCAACGGTGGGAAAGAAGAATTTGGCCAATTGTCACCTCTTCACGATTGTTGACAGAGGTGGGGATAATGGAAACGAACCTGTAGACCTTCATGCGATCGTGCAAAGGCGAATGGGAAGAGGGAAAAGTTTGATCGCCTTTCCCTCTTCGAATGGATTGTGGAAGATGCGAAATTTAACGCGGTGCGGTTCTTGGCTTGTATATCAAATTGAATCTTCACCGATTTCCAGGTAAGCACGCGTGGCCAAGTTCGCGCGTCCTGTTGGTTTCTTTTGTATCCTCCCCTTTTCCTTTGTTTAGCCATTTTCTTTTTCTGCTTCTTTCCCACCAGAATTTCAAGCTAACGCCCGATCGAACCCCACCCCAAGTCGTAGCGAAAAATGTCAAAGAAACTGCAACCAGTCTGAAAGGAATGGAGCTGGTTATGATAACGTTTTTGTTTAGATCTTCCATAGCCCTTTCATGAAAAAAGTAAGCAATAGAGAAATAGCTTTACACAGGGCACGCCCAGGGATTTCAAAGATGCCTGTCCACTGTCACATTCTGTCTATTGGCCCAATGCCTGCAAGGAAAAAAAAAAACTGCTGAAAAGGACAACTTGATGCCCAGCACCAAAGCCGTTTACTGGGGAAACGGTAAATGTTGACTAGGAAGAAAAAATCAACCTTCCTCTCACCTAGGAAATTCTTAGTGAGAACACATACCAAACACCCTGGCCATTGGTGGCCTAGGGCTTTCCCCTACGAATCCAGTACTGGATCCTTTTTGCCCAGTTAGCGGACGGACCATCAGCTGCTAACTGGGTAAAAAGGGGTAAATATTGAGTTAGGAACCAGTTGGAAGCCGTTCTCATCAAAAATGGATTTTTGCCCTATGGATCAGTAGTGTGACCAGCACTTGTGTGCCGGATGTACTTCACTACACCTGTCAATCAAGGGCGGGGAGGGAAGGACTGGGCAAAATTGAGGCCGCAGGCGAGCGTCCACACCTTGGCGTCAACGGTCATGCCCTCTTCCCTCATGAGGCCTGGCAGATCCCAAACACACCGCGGTCAATCACAGCCTTCACTCTCTGTAGGTGTTGTCACGGGGCATGTACGGTTGAGAGTGGCAAGCAGTTGGCTGAGGGGCACCAGCCTCGTCTCAATGCACTCGCCGTCCTCCATCTCTGTGTACTGGGTGTGGTAAGTGGAAACCCACTTCACGCTCCGTAGAGGGAGGGAGCCGCACCAGGCACAGGGTGGGTGTTCTCCTCGAGATTGCCATCGATCTGCG
The DNA here is from genome assembly GCA_902749335.1 of Acanthamoeba triangularis. Taxonomy (NCBI): domain Eukaryota; phylum Discosea; order Longamoebia; family Acanthamoebidae; genus Acanthamoeba; species Acanthamoeba triangularis. The sequence goes on from CACVKS010000782.1 coordinate 5,194, forward strand.
GGTGCGCGTGCGTGTGTGTGTGTGGGTGGGATGTCGGGTTGGAGTGAAACGAGTGGCCATCGTACCAAGACTTGGACTACTGCGCACGTGGCACTAGTGAGGCCAGGCTCGTAGCAGGTGTCCGGGCTTACTCCCACGACAGTGCCTGCGCGCCCAATGATCAATACGCATTCTTCACACAGAGACTTCTTCGAGGGTGGCACCTCTGTATCCCGTTTCCTCCTTGAGCTCACGCAACGCGGCTTGTTCGGCCGTTTCGCCCGCATCGACGAGGCCTGGCCCAACAGCATATCAGCGCCTACGCACCTACAACGCACGCACACGCACACGCACACGCACACGCACACGCACACGCACACGAGCTTGATATGTACCTGAAGGGATCTCGAGGCAGATCTTCTCTGTGGGTGGCCTGAACTGTGAGATGATGACAATGCGATCCTCTTCGCCCTCCTTCCGCACAATCGCGATGATGTCCACAGCTGTGTGTCGTGTGTGTCGTATGCGTCACACCCATTCTACCACTCTGCAGCGCGCGTTCATGATCACGTAGAGGGAAATGACTTCGTGTTTACGCGGTACCATCGACCACACCGGTCTGCTTGGTGGTGCGAGTGACGGCCTCCCACACACGGTGCCGGCCCTTGTTGTCCTCCCAATTTATCTGGCTCAGCCCGAGCCACTTCTCGCGGTGCACCTGGAGCGCAAAGAGAACAGGTGATTTAATCAACTCACAATTCATTCATTCTTCGCCATTATTACGGAAGTCGTGGGTGATGACCTCACCTCCTTCCACGAGTGGACCTTGGGCGTCTTGGTGCCCTGTTGGGTGTCTTCTTCCATTTTCAAATTTTATTAACAGCCTTCCATTTTATTGTTTATTTGTTTTGCTCATTTCTTTCTTTCCTTTTCTTTCCTTTTTCTTGTGCTGTCCTTTGGTTGAAGAAGACCACAACACCCTCGCTCGCCCTCTTCAATCCTCGTTCGCCCACCATGCGCCCCGGCCCTGCCCTTCTCGGGGTTGCGGTGATCTTCCTGGTTTCGCTCTTTCTCCTCGTCCAGACCGCCACAACAGACCAACCAAGCGAAGAACATGAAGATGAAGCCACGCTCTTGTGGGACGAAGCTATGCACGGTCGGGGCGACGTCCCAGACGTAGGTTCTTGTGCAGCTGCCGGCGCAAAGAGTAGCACTACAAAGAGGAAGCTCACCCCCGAGGTGGTGACCAAGGCCCTCCAAAAGCTGGCTACTCGGTTGCCGCTCGAACGTGCCCCTCGGCCTCCGCCTGTGAAAGGGTAAGCCGGCCCTCAACTGCACTATACCGCTCTCTCTACATATACATAGGTGATGACGCTAGCACAATGAACCGTGTCTAACTACTACCCTGTGGCAGGCCGCTGCTGAAAGGACCCTCGGTGGTTCGAACGCCTGAGGAAAGGAAAAAGAAGGTAGAGGAGCTCAAGGAGCTTCGAGGTAGCCTGCTAGAGGACCGAGAGCTTCGCCATGCTGTGACCTACCGCGACCGCATGCGAAGCAGCGGGCTCCAGCAATGTAAAGCTTGACCATAAAGTGTATTATCTTGCTCTTCGTCAAGTGTAGCCGCTGCATTAGCCCCTCTCGTTGTTGTTACATCTTCTACACGACTTGCGCTCATACATGAGAACCTCCTCCCGTGGGCAGTGTGAAGGTATCGTCCTTGAGGTTCTTCAAGGTGAGCCGCACGGCCTGGAAGCTCCTCGTCAGTCGGTCGGACAGCCTCTCTCTCTTCTGGGCGCTGTTGTTGTTGTTGCTCCCTAGGTCAGTCGCGGGCTTGTGCTTCCGGATGGTGGTGCCGCCGTAGTCCTGCGAGGGCTCGCACAGGCGGGAGCGCTGGATGAGCTCCTTCTCGCCGAGCACGATGGGTGGTTGTTTGAGGTATCGCATGACCACCTCCACCTCGTTGAACTTGTAGGCCACCTTCTGCAGGTGAGCGATGTTGACCGTGACCTTGGCCAGCAGCGCCATCTTCTCAAAATTGATCCACTCGCCCTCCAGCCGGTCCACGTTCTCCTCGATGAAGGTGAGCTCCTTGAGGTTAAGAGCCTGGAAGGGGATCATGGGCGGCTTGGTCCCCGCCACCAGCCTTCGGTAATTGGCGTAGTTGTGGCTGGGGTTGGTGAGTGCAGCTGTTGGATTCCAGACTCGTTAGTGTTTGAAGAGGAAGACGTCAAGAGTGGTGACGTACAAATGTCGTTCAGTCGCTGCAGGTGTTTGGCGCTGACGCCCTTCCACGAGGCTTTGAGCCGCGAGACGGCCGCGAGGTTGAGGGCCAGGTGTATGGCCATGACGGCATTGAAATTGGACAGCTTGAGGCACTGGGTGGCCAGGTCGATGAAGCGCTCTATCACCACCGACCGTTGCTTCTGATTGGGCGTCAACACTATCTCCGTCGCCACCCAGTAGCATGTCTGCACCACAAAGTATACATTAGCCCACGCTCGTGCTTCTGCAAATGCACCTAACACCACCTGATTGAATCGGTCAATGTAGCTGCGGATGAACGGAGCCTTCTTCCGGTCGGCAGAGCTCCACGCGTTTCTGAAAAACTCCTCGATGGGAATGGCGGAGAAGTAGCTCCACTCCAGGCGGGCCAGCTGTCTCGCCATCTGCACCACATTGGGGGAATGGCAATCAAAGATCAGAGTCACAATCTTCTCTTCGGACCAGTTGGAACAGGAAAGCACGATACCTCGATCGGGGAGATGTCGAGAAGAGAGGGGAATTTGTGGAGTGGCACGAGGGACTGGGGAGCGTCCAAGTAGACGGTGGGTGGCCCGCTCCGTTCATCGACCCGATGCTGCGCTTTGGCCTAAGCGGGGGTGACTGGGTTAACCAGAGAAGTGGGAACGGCGTGGGTGGGCGGTGTACCCTTTCAATACAGAGCATGCGCCAGCTGGGGGACTTGCCGGTCACGGCCAGGACCTGATTCTCGAAGGAATCGAGTTCTACTTGCAGCTGCTGGTTGTCCAGAAAGTCGGAGTAGAACAAGTTGATCCACACCTTCACCACCTTGATAACTCTGTTCAAGGGAAGGAAGAATAAGCCGCCAGGGTCAACTGTTGACGGAAAGGGAAAGTACTCACTTTTGTCGAACTGCCGCCTGCTTGGCCCGGCAAGTCCTGAAGGCGTCCGTGTCCATGGCGCTTCCCTCCAGGTGAATTCCCAGGTAGCTGGAGACGTTACCACGAACAAGATGAGACCACCCACCAAGTGTAACTGGATCGGTGAGCCACGTACAAGGTGTGAAACTGTTTCATCAAGCTGGCCGAGTCCGTGTAGTAGCGATGGGTAGCTAGAAAGGTCTCTATGAATGGGTCGTCTCCTGCAATCCCCACAGACCACACCATTAGCCATACCCAAAATCAGGTCTGACCTTCGAAGCGTACCCAGGTGCGTGAAGAGTGCTGCAAACAGGCCCTGGTAAGTGCCCGATACCACCACGGGCCGTCCGTCCACATTCTCCAGCCGCACCTCGTCCGGGCTCCGCTCCAGCTTAGAGTAGAATTCGACCGGGTCGTTCACCGCCGCCCCACCGGTCATTGCCCACATGCCACTCACCCTGAGTGGCGAAGTGTTTCTGCTCCCGTCCTCCTGTTCCACTTCTTCATCCACGGCCTCTACCTCCTCTGTCACTTCGCCCATTTCTCGTGCCACGGCCTCGACCTCGGCTGGCAGCTGGACCGAGAGGTAGGTGTGCCTGGCCGAGTAGTCCCAGGAGGCGAGGAAAGGCTCTGAGATGGCTCTACGCGGCCGCACCACGACGTCTGCGAAGGTGGCGATCTGCGCCTTCTTCTTCATGACCACCAGCGCAGTGGTCCTACGCTTGCGGCCCCCACCAGGAACTGGTTCGAGGCTGCCGGGCGTCAGGCTCCCGCCCTGACCCCTGGAAAAGGTATCCCACGGCTTGCCTTCTGCCGGAGGCGAACCGCGTCCTTCGCCATCCAAAGATGGTGAAAGTAGAAACACTGGGGCGCCTAGCCGGGGGGAGGTCGGGGTGGTCGCAATGGCAGGAAGAGAACGTGGCGTCTTGGCGGGGATCGCTCGTCTCTCGCCACCCTTGCGGTCCATGATTGTTCAACACCCCAACCCGTCCTAACCCCACCTTTCACTTCTTTCTTGAACTGAAGGGTGGTCTCTAATATCCCAGTTCCGTGGGTCTGGCGCGCCATTACGTTTACCTGATTTTTCCCTTCTTCCTTTTCCTGGATAGTTTAAGTTTTTTCCCGCCCGGAGAAGTTATGCGCTTTTTGGTCTGGGGGGAGGTTCCTGGATTCCTGGATTCTCAATGCGACAAGGGATCCTGCTTGGCTGGTTGTGGTCAGCCAGGTTAGTCCTGTGAGAAGGACACTTTTCTTGAGGCCCACAAAAGGTAAACAAGAAAAGTTGTTTTGACCAACCCATGGCATTGAGGTTCTCCTAGCCCCTTTGAAGGCTGTGGCTGCACATTCTTTTAGTCCTTTTATGTGCCCTGGTAAAGGGGCTCACTTGGGCATAGGATATAGTCATCCTGCCATCACCCCTCAATGATGATCCAATTTTAATCAGTGTAGATATTGTAAAAACAATCTTTCAAAATGGGCTGCATTGATCCAATCCAGGTGACTAATTCAATAAATAAAAAAAAATAAAATAAAACATAAAATAAAATAAAAGCTAGTGGAGGTGGTTATGCCAGAGGCTGCTGATGATGGTGAGGATGTTGCTGACACCAATGTGTTGGCCCAGGTAGTCAAATAGATCATGTGGGATGCAGTTGCAGTAGTTTATCACCTTCTCCCACACCATGCAGCAACACAAGTGTTTGAGCTGCATCTGCACCATGTTGTGCCCCTGTGTGTGTAGAGAACAGCACACAGTGGTAAGTGTACTTGAAAGTGCAGGTGATGGTCACATTGCAGACAAGTGAATGACCAAATGGGAGCCAGACATGCCCAACAACACAACATGCAGGAAAACTGGGGGTACCTGACTCATGAGGAAGAAATAGCACAGGGTGGAGGCTCAGTTGAGCAGCCCTGTGTGACCAGCATTGTCAACCTCCCTGTGCACCCAGTGCACAATTCCAACAAGCTGGTTTCTCAGCTGCACCACACAGGGTATGCTGCTCCATCCATGCCTGGGTGGTGGGGTCACTGTTGTGCCAGAGCACCATGTTGTGGAACCAGAGCTGGGCCTTCCACCAGCACCTCCTCCACACTTTTCTCCCACCACATGCTCATAAGTCAATGTGTGCTGTTGCATGCATTGAGCATGTGCCATGCATGTCATGTGCCATAGAGAGGGGGGGGGAAAGAGTGCTAGTTCAATGTAATCAGGATAGAATTGGTCTTGGGGCAGCTGCTGGGAGGGCAAGGCATTGAGCTCCAGCCACATGTTCTCTGTCGTCATTGGGTGGTTGCAAAAAAGTTTGGGCTCAAACAAGAAATTGTTGCTTTTCTTGGTTGAAAAAAAACAACCAAGAAAAGTAGGATAAACTCTGTGGAAAAAAAAGTGAATTAAACAATTAGACCAATTGATGAAATATAATGGCGGTGCGTTTGGCACTGCGCGTAGAGAGCGGTATACTATGCCATCATAATACGACCAGTTAATCATGTTTAACAATTATCAACAATTCGTTAATCATCGATATGGGACCCAGGCGGACACGGGAATTCGGTGGTGTGGGGCGCCCAAGTGCGGCACGAGTCCGATGATACCGTCACCCTCTCCGTCGTGCGACAAGGTATGCCCCCTCCGTGCTGCCGCCTTCGAGTTCATCCCCGCACTCACACACCTGCACAGATCCACTCGACGATGCCCCGACCCAAACCTACGAGGTTCGCTCGCGGGGCGCTCTCCTCCCTGAACACCTGGCCCAGGGCAACCGCAGCTGACAACAGGTCTGTTGCGTGCGTGCGGTACCATCACAGAGCAAGCTGAGCAAAGCGGCAGCCAAACGACTATGGCAGGAGGTCAAGCGAGTGGCCGTGTGGACCCTGCCCCGTACGGACTACGCCCAAAACCTCTCCGACGACTGCTACCACTTGGGTACCCGTAGCCGATCCGCATGGTGGTGCGTGTGCGCTGAACGTGAACCTTTACTTACCTCTTCTACGCGCAGGCATCTCGGTGGAGGTGGAGCACAAGGACTTCGGCACGTTCAAGCACCAGATCCCTACTGGACCCATCGTGCTTGTGTCCAGCGTCAATCCCAACTGGACGGGTACATCGCTGTCGATGTCGTGTTTAGTGTGTGTCGTGTGCGCGGGCTCACGCATGATGTGTCGCGTGCACAGAGCTGGCGCGATTTCTGACATTCGTGCGAAGCGTCACGGAGGCCATTGAAAAGGCTTCGGGCGTGCCCGTGCCCGATTATGTGAAGTTGCGTTGGGAGAGCCGAAGCAAGGGTACCATCTCCTGCCGCCACCCTTCTTCAACCTCACCCGCCACACGCCTTGTTTCTTTTCTTTTCTCTTCTCTGCCAACAAAATCTGCAGTTGGTTGTCTTTATTTGTGCTGTGAGTGGATCACTCCCTCTGGTGAGCCTCTAGCGCTGTGCACATCTGTTCTTTTTTCCTTTGGATCTAACCACCACCGTGTGTGTATGTGCTCGTGCCCTTCCCTTCTTCCCAACAACACACAAACAACATCAAATTGCCGACACAGAGATCGCGCTGCTACACGCCATGGGCAGCGGCAGTGCTGTTGGCAGGCAGTGAAGTGAGAGAAGAACAATGGCAGCAAGCCCTGGTTGTGCCTCAACCTGTGCAACACGCACTACGTTTTGCCTCGCTGGTTTTGCGTGCATACCCGCACTGTTTGGCCCTGTGTTGCATGGCGGGTACGTCGGTGCAGCCGCCCGCTTTTCATGTGGAAGATCTCGACGCCTTCGATTCGTCCGTTCTGTGGTCTGTCAGGTCATGCCAACGGCAGGACGAGACCATCTCCTCGCCCGCCGTTTGAACACTGGCGCTCATCGGCGCCAGGTCCCGAGCCCCACTTTTTCCTGCGCCCTCACTGTGGCCGAGGGCATGGGGCCTTGCGCCTGTTGGTGCACGGATAGAAAATTTGAATCGGCCACCAATTGATGGTTGAGGGAAACGAGCAACATCTTCTGGCCCCGAGCTCTGGTGGCCTTCATCGCTGCCGTTTTGGTTGAAGGTCCTCACTCTACTTTTCTGCCGGGCCACGTACAAATCAACGCAACACACCACACGCATGAACACACACAGCAACGAGAAGAAGAGGGCGTCGGCCAGTAGAAGGTCAACCGGCTCGGCCACCGACACGGAGTACCGCGAGGCCCTGTGGGCGCGCCAGGCCGACATGGCCCACGTCCTGCGCAAACAGGCCCGGGGCCACGACTGCGAGGACCTGGCGATCGATCTCACCGCCCTGCTGCTCGACATGCAGCGCCGTCAGGATGCGGACGGGGCGCGGGGCGCACGAAGGCAGCAGCAGGCGCCACGACAGGAACGGACCAAGCAAGAGCGGCTGAGCGTCAAGAGCGACCCACTGGCGGCCCGGGGCAAGCAAAAGAGCGAAGCGGAAGAAGGACGAAGGAAAAGAACGAAGGCGGTGAAGGCCGCATCCGGCAACGGGCGGCTCGAGCAGACAGGGCAGACCCACGAGAGGAAAGGGGCCTTGACTAAAGCGAAGGCGACCTGGAGCTCAATCATCCGACTACGCCGGCGACCAGACCACCAGAAGGAAGGTGCAGCATGTTGATGTTGATGGGCAATCATTGGTTCATGTGGTGGCATAGATGATCCAATCACACACCAAGCGATGATGGAGGCTGTCACAGCAATCAAACCGCAGAACTGTTGATATTTACTGTGTTTCCCTGAAAGGGAAGACACAAGAAGATGTTCACCAATATATCACAAAAATGATAGCTGGCACACAATAACCAGAATTCTTGCTTTGCCTGCCCAACAGTTCGCCAGTTCGAAGCTCGCCGAAGCCATTCCGCTGTTGGTTGTTAGGCCTCATAAGTAGCCCACCCAATCGGATCATCGAGCTATTACCCCACGTTTCGGTATCGAGCCCACGCAAAACACCAGTACCTATTCTTCCAACAGACCATCTTCACCTCACCCCCCCTCGCTTCGCTTTGTTCGTTCGCAACTCCGACACACGGACGAAGAACGAAAAGATGCAGCGTGGACGTGCTTTTCTCTTCGCTGCGGTCCTGCTGGTGCTCCTCTGTGCCTTCGAGGCGCACGGGCTCACCCTGGCCCAGCTCCGCGCCCGCCTGACCACCAGTGAAGTGCGCGGCCCGCGCGACGCCGGCTACAACGACCTCCGCACGGGCTACAACCAGCGCTACTCGCGGCTGCCGGCCCTCATCGTCTCTCCGCGCAACGTGACCGGAGTTCAGCTCGCCATCGAGTACGCCCGCACCAACAACCTCACCGTCTCGGTCCGCTCGGGCGCCCACTCGGCCGAGCTCCTCGGCGTGCTCGACGAGGCCGTCGTCATCGATTTCTCCGTCAACATGAAGGCCATCTCCATCGATGTCGAGAACAAGATCGCCACCGTCGAGCCCGGCATGCGCTGGGGCGACTTCTACACCGCC
>CACVKS010000783.1:0-13782 GCA_902749335.1 Acanthamoeba triangularis
GGGGGGGGAGACGGCGTCGACAAGGGGGGGGGAGACGGCGTCGACAAGGTCGGCCGCGGCGTTGACACGGATGACGCGAAGGTGGCCTTCGACGAACCGGAAGGCGTCGAGGGCGGCCAACCTTCCTTTTTTCAGATTTTAGGTCGACTCTGGGGCGTGGCTCTTGGCGCGACTGGGGTTAGGCGAACGCTGGGGGTGCGAAGACAGGGACGACGCCTTCGGTTCGGCGACATGGGCGGCTGAGGAGGGCTTCCGCTTCAGGTGAACATGATCGCTTAAGCATTCACGAGAGTGGTCGAGCGGCCCAGCGGGGTGGCCCTCGACATCTCTGGCGAATTGTACCACCTTCAGGGACGATACCTTCAGTGCTACGACCAGCCCGGCCAACTACAAATAGGTCCGGTCCCCTCTGTTGTCATTCACCACACCACTACCAACCACTACCATTACCTTTACCAACCACTACCATTACCTTTACCAACCACTACACCACTACTACAAACTACACCACCATCAACATGAGGCTTCACCGTCATCTGCCCTGCCTTGGCCTCCTTCTGGCCGCGCTGCTGCTCTGCGGGACCTCGTGCAGGGCTCAGGACCTGCCCGAAGACCCTCCCCAGGAGGACCAGCCGGAGCCCAGCCCGGAGCCGCAGCAGGCGGTCAGGCAGGCCAACCAGTCGCAGGCGGCCAATCAGTCTCAGGCGGCCAGCTTCAGCGGCGGTGGCGGCGGTGGCGGCGGCAACACGAGGGCGGCGTGCGACTGCGTCACTGTGCGGAACCAGCTCGACAGCAAGACCTTCACGGTCGAGACCTGCAGCCGGTGCAACCCGCGCCTCACCCGCGTGAGCGTGCCCAAGAAGATCGACATCGGCGGCTGCAAGCTCACCATCACCATGGACTCCACCACCTGGTACACCTCATTCTGCCCCCCCCCTGGTCATGTAGTGGTTGGGACTACTTACTTACAGTGGTCGTATCATCATCGACTTCTCCATCACGCAGTGATCGTGGCAATGTGGACACGGAGACGTTCAGCGGGAGGCCCTGCCAGAACAGTGACGACAACCCGCCGCAGGACTCGTGGAACATTCCCAAGCCGCCCAACTCGGGTTGCTGCACGACCACCTTCCGCTACTCCTATTCGTCGCAGCCCAACACCGTTCCCATTGTACGCCTTTTCTCATCTCCCTAATCCCGATTGGTGGAGGCGTTACACGTCGACGCTGTTTTTAATCATTTTCTCTTTTTACTCCCTCTCCACCAATAGAAAATCAACAAGGACATCCTGTTCATCAAGGCCAACCAGAAGTGCGTTCGCTGCCAGGTGCCCGAAAGCGAGCAGACCCGCTGCCGCGTCGATCAGCCGCACTGTTCGTGCGGCAACGGCCAGATCGAGTCGCAGTGCGGCGAGGAGTGCGAGTGCGACCGTCGCTCGGGCGAGTGCTTCGTCATGGAGAACGGGCGCCGCAAGAAGGCCAACGACTGCTGCTACCCGCCGGGCCACCCGAAGCAGTGCAAGCTCGTCTCCAATGACTGCCCGTGCCTGGGCAATCAGCAGCAGCAGTCCCAGACCGAGAAGTGCACCAGCCAAGTCTGTCCCCCCGACTTCCAGCAGCGCACCTCCGGCGGCGGCGGCGACTCGTGCCAGTGCCAGAAGAAGGACGTGGACTGCTGCGTGAAGAGGCAGCAGGTGTGCAAGGCCGGGTCGTGCGTGCCTGGCAAGTGCCAGTCCTTCTCGCTCGGCGGGTGCCAGGGCGGCCACCACTAGTGGACGTGCCCTCCCTTTGATCGACGGCCAGAAGGGGACCGAGGCGCAAGCGGGGTGTGGGTGCGCGTGTGGCTGATCGACATTCCAATAGAACAAATAAATAAATAAATAAAATAAAATAAATAACTGTTTCTCTTACATCTTTTCTTTGTTGCATCTCAGCCGGCCTGCACAAGACACCAACAGTACTGGCAACATGGTGCGCCATGACTTTCGCTGGCGGGCAGGACTTGCCTCAATCGCGAATGGAGGAATGTTGTTTACCTTGGGGGGGGGGGATTAGGGAAACGATCCCAGCAAAGGGGGAGGACAGCCAAAGGGACCAAGCAGCGCGCTTGGCAAGGGCACAGGCGACGTCCCTTACACGAGCTACTCGGTCGATCGTAGCAAGAACTCGCAAGTGAAGGACATTCGAGCACAAAATGCGGTACGCGATTATTTGTATTTTATAATTCAATTATTTTATTTTATTTATTTATTTGATCTTTGCGAGGCGCACAGGAGGACATCATCACAGTGGTGGAGGTCAACGCGGGGCCGCGGTCCAACCTCGAACCCGAGCTCCAGGCCCTCGACCGAATAGCCACGGTACGACTCGCCGCACGCACGCACGCACCACTGCGCTCTGTGAGAGAAGCCCTGATGGTCGCTCGTGTGCTCGCCACGACAGTTCGAGCCGCTGCTGAAGCAGTCCGGCTGGATGTTCACTACCAACACCAAACCCCAGCGTACGCCACCCACCACACTACTGCACTTCCCCACTACAACTACAACAACGACTGCTACAACGACAACGTGGCGTGCGTTGGCTTCGCAGCCGAGATGAACCCGCAGGCGCTGCTCAAGCTGTGCGGCGAGTACCAGAGCTTCTGCCGCAAGATCTCCACCGTGGTCTCCCAACAGCAGGTACCGTCGACCCGCTCCTCCTGTGACGCCAGTGAACCGCTCACCCTCGCCTGCCTGTCCCTGTTGGTCGCATGCGTGTCGTCGTGTGCGTGTCGTTGGTCGTGCGCGTGTCGTTGGTCGTGTGCGTGTCGTTGGTCGTGTGCGTGTTGTACAGACCGTCTTGTGTGCGCGCATGCGGGCCAAGGAGGGACAGTCCCTGGAGGCCAGCCGCACGTTGCAGAGACACCTCGGCGACGTGCGACAGTTCGAAATGGCGTTCCGAGATGGTGCGTCCACCACTTTGGCCTGGCACCTTTCGCCGGCCATTTCGGGAATTCCTCGCGCCGCTCCGTCGTCGTCGGCTGACAGTGGTGGTGGTGGTGGTGTGGGCTGGCGCGCTCGGCAGTGGAGAAGATACGGCTGCAGATCAACACGACGAAGCAGCTGCTCAACCAGGTCATCGCCATGGCCGAGGAGGTCTGCGGCCAGCTGCCCCAGAGCTACCAACTGTCGCCCATCCGATCCTTCATCGTCGTACGAGGCTCCTCCTCCTCCACCCCCACATTCAAATGGTTGTTCTGGTGCGTTGACGCTGCTCTGCGGGCGCACGGGACCAGGATCGGTCACAGGCGCCGCTGCACGCCCACACGGCCGACGGCGAACACGACGGCAAAGAAGAAGGCGAACGGCGACACGCGCAGCAGTCGGAAGGCGACGAGGGTGAACAGAGCCAGCAACACGGGCAGCAGGGGGAGAAAGAGGAGGGAGCCGCCACCGGTGAGAGGGACGGGACGGGCGCGGCCGTGGCCGTGGCCAGTACGAGCGGCGCCGCCTCGGAACCCGCGGCTGGGGCTGAGGCCACGCCTGGCCCCGAGGACCGAGCCGCAGAGCCGCAGCCAGAACTCGAACCCACTGCGGACCCAGCAGCAGCGAGTGAGCTGACGTCGTCATGAGGCTTATTGTTCAGCCATCATACAAAGCATAGGCCACCACAGAAGAGAGTGTGCTATGGGGTGCTGCAACCACATCTGCTGTTGGCCGCCCAGTTCTGGGAAGTTGAATGGACGTATCAACGTTTTTCTTTCCTTTTTATATGATTTATTTTTTTTAATTAGCACCCAAGAGGTATTTGAGTTTTTGGTCGTGTTGCCGCTGCGGGCGTTGTTGGAGCGCTGCCCGTCTCATGCCGTGGTTCCTTCCCCTCTTGTGGAAGGCTGCCGTCGCCTTCCCGATAGCCATGTACGCTGGCCCTCCCCGCATTCCGGAATTCTCACCCTATCTCACTGAGTACTCCAATCTTGATTTGAATCTTGATTTTACACAGCAAGACCATAGATGTGGCCCTGAAGGGTGGCCAATTTTATGCCAACTGGGCCAAGAGCCGCCAGGTCCGCCCATAGCACATTTATTGTTTTTCCACATTATTGGACTTAATCTGACGATTATTGTTCATTTTATTCCAATTGCGTTGCAGGTGCTGCAAACCGATTGGGTGACACTCAACATCGGCGGCGCCCTCTTCAAGACAACCAAGAAGGTTCATTACACGCCTCTTGTGCTCGCTCTTGATCTTCTTTTCCTTACTCTGGCGGTTGTTTGGGGGGTCCGCGTGTAGACACTGCTGGCCGACTCGTCGTCGCTGTTTTACGACATCCTGGGCGAGAAGAACCCGGCCAAGGAGGACGTGCTCAAGGCCATGAAGGGCAAGCCCGGCATCACCTCCACCTTCATCTTCACACGGTGACCACTCCATCCATCACCACTAACCACTCAGAGGCCTCGCTCTATTTTCTTACCACCCTGGCCACACAACGCACACAACGCACACAACACACACAACACACAACACACAACACACACACAACCGCACGCGCACGACCGCACATGACGCAGAACGAAGCTCAAGAATGGGAAAGAGAGGAAGACGCTGCGCCTGATCGACCATCAGGTGGAGAGGGCGGAAATGGAGAAGCAGAAGAACATCCTCACGCTCAAGTCTCTCTCGTGGAAGGTCGAGAAGAAGGACGGCCTCGTTGTCGTCAACCTCGATCGGTGTGACCTCCACCCCTCTTCCCACCACTCTCACCACTTCCATCACACGTTACGTGAGACTCACCTCGTCTTCTTCATCATCGTCTTCACCAGGGACCCGCACTACTTCACGCCCGTGCTCAACTTCCTGCGGTACGGCAACTTGTTCGCCGACGCGGGAATCGACCTCAAGGGCATCCTCGAAGAAGGTACCCACCGACCCAGCGATGAAGTCGTACTTTTCTTTCAATTTTTAATTTATTTATTATCTCTAATTAATTTATATATATATATATATATTTAATATGTATTTTATGTGGCTTGCCACGTCCGTTTCTCACCGTCGGTCTTCTTCTTCTTCGATGCATCAGCCAAGTTTTTCCAGGTCGATACGCTCGTCAAGATGCTGCACAAACGTACGTCTCTGAAGCTTCTGTGTCTTCACACACGACGTAGTTCATATATGCTCATCATATATTTCCACGTGTATGTATATGTGGATATACTTCTATATGCTCTCTGGCAACGCGCAGGTGGCGTGTGGGATGAGGACAACAAGTACTTCAAGGAAGGCAAGGAGGTGACGGACGCCATGCCTGGCGTTCACGCTGAGGCCGACACCACCAAACCATGAGTGATGATGGTGATGGAGTCTCCCTGATCCAGATGTAGAGAAAAAGAAGAAGAAGAAGAAGTTGATAAAGATCTGAACAAGAAGACCAGGAGCTCACCCGCTACTTGATCACCGTTGTCCGAAATTTCGTTAAAGGCAAAAGAAATTCGTTGAATTTAAAAAAGTCAATAAAGAAAAGGGATCAGGGATCGGCGACGAGGCGAAGAGATGGACAGGGCGCGCTCTGGTTCGACAACGACCACGTTTCGTTCGGCGAGTCCCGTGGGGGGCACTGTACGGATAGGTTCACCTGGTGCCGGCCCCACCACAACCGTACTCAAGATTTGGGTGCAAGATGGCATTCCCTCTACCCCCGCGTACGCGCCTCCTCAATTCCTTCCATCTTTACCTTCAAACCTGGGCAAGGCCAGACAATACTCGAATTCGTGTAGAGAGAAATTTACATGAAGCTATGATGCTTCCATCTTCTACTTGCATGATTTTATTATTATTATTATTTTTATCATTAATACAGCCATCTTTGTTGTGGCTTCCGATCGATAGTGCCGGCTCGTGGGGTTCGCTGGCGACGCGGGCGCGGCTGCGATGGGCTGACGACCGACAGTGCCTGGAGGTGTGCGAGCGGGAGACCCTGCGCGTGTTGTGGGCCGTGCCGCCCGGCAACGTCACGCGCGCCTCCGACAGCTCCCGATATTTCGCTCTCACCAGCACCACCGGTGCGCCTCTCGCCCACCACGCGTGTGCGGCGTGTGCGGCGTGTGCGGCGTGTGCGGCGTGTGCGGCGTGTGCGGCGTGTTCGATGACATTGGCTGACGCTGCGCTTGGGTGCGCGTGCAGGTGTCCGGTTAGGCATCGCCTTCCACACCAAAGAGGAAAGCGTGGATTTTATAAATACCCTGTACGCCGTGTGTCGTGTGTGTCGTGTGTGTCGTGTGTGTCGTGTGTGTCGTGTGTGTCGTGTGTGTCGTGTGTGTCGTGTGTGTTGTGTGTGTCGTGCGTCGTGCGTCGTGCGCCTCACACGCCCGTGTTGCCCACCAGGCTGGGGAAGGGCGAGCCGTGTACCATAGTGAAGGAGCACCGACCGCCAGCGCCGCGAAAGCACCGCGAGCTGGAGCTCAAGGTGGGCGACCAGGTGGTCGTGGTGGCCCGGGACAAGGAGTGGTGGTGGGGCATCAAGGTGCGCGACCCCGCCCTCGGCGTCACGTCGGCCGTCTTCGGCTGGTTCCCCGCCGAACACGGCGCCCTCGACAGCCCGAACACCGCCGCCCGCCGCCGGCGTTCCTCCTCCTCTTCTCAGCCGCAGCACAGCACCGTCACCGAAACCGATGACGGTACACTACACTACACTACACTACACTACACTACACTACACTACACTACACTACTCTACACGTCGCCGTCGTGCTCGCTGTCGTGATTGACGACTCTCTGATTGTCGTGCGTCGTGTCGCGTGCGTGACAGTGGCGTCGGGCGACGAGAGCGGCAAGCTGTGCTGCGTGTGCTACGAGGGGGCGAAGGACGCGCTGTTCTTCCCGTGCCGCCACATCGCGTGCTGCATGGACTGCGCGACGGCCCTCACCACCAAGTCGAGCTCGGCCCACTGCCCCATCTGCCGGGCTGCCATCCGACAAGTCGAACGGGTCTTCATCGCCTGAACCCGTTGGCAGGACACTCACACTGAACGTTGCCATCAGACTGTCCCCGTGGTCATAGTGGGCAGCACCTCGCCTTCCATCATCACCGCCAACATCTCAGAGCCAGTCATTGTCACCAAGTCGCCCACCCCGATCGTCGGGTCCAGCTTCCCCGACACCTCGTCCGCCGCGCCTCCCTCACCCCCTTCAACTTCCTTCCCTTCTGAAGAAGGCGGCGAACACTCCCCGGGTTGTCGGGGACCAATGATCGCATCAAACTGAGATATGTGAATAAAGTTAAAGATTTTTACATTATGATGGTTTCATCTAAGCTTAGGTGGAAGACTTCTTGCGGGCGAGCTGGACGAGGGCAAGGTAGGTGAAGAGACGCAGGAGGAGAAAGATGGCGATGAGGCACACGGGTCCGATCCACAGGTGGTAGCGGTCGAAGTCTAGCCGCCGGATGATCTCCGAGCCCTCGGTGTAGGGGCACACGCCGTTGACGAACTCGCTCTCGCGGCAGTGGTAGGTGACCCCGTCGAACTCGTTGATCGCCAGAGGCATGAAGGCGTAGAAGAAGGGCGAGATGTAGAGCAGCCAATAGAAGTACTTGGGGATGTCACTCACCACCAGGAACAGGCCGCCCACCAGCATGTGCGGGATCACCGTCACCGGGAACAGCGCCAGCGCAGCCCTAATGTTGATCAATTTCAATGATTGGTTAACAACAAATAAAAAAAAAATTGGTTGCAACCAATGTGAGCCAACGTACGGAAGGTCGGTGCCCACACTCACGAGCAGGCCCAACGATTGCGCGATGTTGGCCACAATGATGGTGATGCCCAGGCAGATGAAGAAGGCACCGGCTTCCTCCTTGAGCCCGACCATCCAGTAGATGATCGTGGTGACGATGCAGGGGTAGATGATCTGGAAGGGAAGGTCGGCGGTGGACTTGGCCAGGTAGTAGGCTGTCACGCTGTACATTCCGTTGGCGTACTCCCGCAGAAACGTTGGTCGCTCAGTGGGGACTGTAAGTGGGGCGGATCAATCAAAGCCTGTGAGTCTACACAATTCGTCAAGGTCGGGGTCGGAGGCACGTACAGAGATAGAGAACAGCATTGCCGGTCATGAACATGGCCTGCGTGATGAGCAAGTAGAGCACGCCCATTCGATTTTGAATGTCTAGAGACCACGACAGCACGGTTTCCAGGACCACATGATGAGTGCTACGTTCAAGAAGGGCTTTGGGGGAGAAGAGTACCGCTTTGGCTGTGGCCCATCCGGAGGAAGAGGAGGCCGGTGATCAGGGCAATCACCAGGTTGATGACCAGCCGTTGCGTGGTCGTGCCTGCGAGATAGATAATGAATATAAGGGAAAGTAACAAATCGTCCAATTGTTGTGTGTTGCTTGGTCATACCCGAGTCTCGAATGTACTGCTTCCAGGACCGGCTCAGCAGGAGCCAAACCTGTGTTGGGAAGCGCGGCGAGGCCTTCTTCAGCTTGGGCAGCTTCTCGTTCTTGAATTCGACCTCATAGGTGTCCTTGCTGCTATCGTCGACGTCGTCGCCGTCTTCTTGCTTGCCGGAGCTGACGCCGCTCTCGTGCATGGGCGAGGACCGGCGCAGGGTCATCGTGTGCCCATCAATCGGGAGGATGTTGTTGTGCTCCTGGTGATAGCTTTCGAGACTCTCAATCCGCGCCACATACTTGTCCTCGGGGAGGTCCTCCGATCGCGAGATCAGTCGCATGTAGAAATCGGAGGGGTTGGTGAACTGGGGACAAGGATATCCCTGTTGCATTGCAACCAAACATCAAATTAGAAATTAGTTGATTGGTTGGTTAGAATCATTCTGATGATAGGGATGAAACCTGCTTGGCAAAGTAGGAAGTGAGCTGGGGCACTGGTCCGCTGTAGACCAGTGAGCCGTTGGCCAGCCAGAAGACGTCGTCAAACAGGCTGAAGATCTCCGACGACGGCTGGTGAATCGTGCACACAACCTACACACACATCGTCACACACGATCATGAGGGCCCATTTGAAATAAAGCCAAAAATCAAAATCAAAGAGCGTGTACCGTGCGGCCCTGGCGCGCGAGGTTGCGAAGAATGGTGACCACCTGCTCTGCCATGGTGCTGTCGAGGCCCGAGGTGGGCTCGTCGAGGAAGAGCAGCCGAGGGTTGACCAGCAGCTCGAGCCCGATGGACACACGCCGGCGCTCGCCTCCCGAGATGCCGCGGGTCACCCCCGGTACGCCCACCCGCGTGTCGCCGCACTTGATCAGATTGAGCTGCCGCATTACCTTTTCCACGCGCGCCAGCTTGGCCTCCTTGGACATGGTCCGCGGCAGTCGCAGCAGAGCCGAGTACGTCAGCAGTTCCCTGCGATGACGAGCAAATGCCACACAGAAGCGTCCCATAATCAATCAAGAGCTTTAACTCTCCCTATCACCGCTTGAGTCTTACTTACCTGGGGGTGAGGTTGCCGAGGAGTGTGTCCTCCTGCATGACGTAGGCGCTCACCTGCTTGAACTTGTTGCGGCTCAGTTTGTGTCCGTTGACGAGAATGTCGCCCTCGAGGCGGCCGTCCCTGGTGCGCCCGCTCAGTAGGTTGAGGAACGACGTCTTGCCCGCGCCTGCGTGTACAAACACGACCAACCATCACACGCCATCACATATAAATTGATTAAATTCAACCAACCACAACCAACTCCGCGGGGGCGGATGGCGCACCAGAGGGTCCCATGATGGCGACCAGTCGGCCGGGCAGGAAGTGGCCCGACATGGGCTGCAGGATGTGTTTGATCTCGTGGGACCACAGCTTCTTCCCGCCGCACAGCTTGGCGGGCAAACCCCGGAACCCGTCGGCGAGCGGACCTTTCGAGAGCTTGACCGAGAAGCGGACGTTGTGGAACGACATACAGACGGGCGGCACCCGGCGGTTCTCCTCCTCGTTGTCGTCCAAATCGTCGGCGCTCCGGCCCGACTCCAGGTCCAATTCGTGCTGGCTGTCGACATCGATTGCATCTTCTTCTCTTTCGTCTTCTTCTTCGCTTTTGGAGCTCGTCATCGCGTTGAGCTCAATGTCTCGCCCGCCCACGACGTGCTCTGCTTCGCTCTGCATGTCTGTGTGGTCTGTGGTTGAAGCCAATGAATTACTGAGTTGGTTTGAGTTGGAAACTTTGATGAGGCCACGAGTATATAAAGGAAGACCCGACGCCACATTTCTCGGGGCAGATCGCAAGAAGAAGGTGGCAACGCAACCAGGAAAATGTCCCAGAAACGATGCCATTAGGCCACCCAAAATAATCCATCGATTGGCCCATCTAGCGGAAGCGGTCATTTTCCTATTGGCGAGCAAGAACGCGATCACGGCTTTTGTTCGCATATAGACATAAGTGCCCGTGCGATGCCGAACGGAGGCGGTGGTTACCTGGGCGGAACAAAGGAGTTCAGTTGGCTGCTGGTTCCCTGGAGACTGAGAGGTGGTTACATAGGTGGGGGGGGTGGAACAAAGGTGTTCTTGTTCTTGCTGTGTGTGGATTACTACAATTGAGGAATGAAGGTGTTTAAACGGACGGTGTTGAGGACTAGTCTTTATTTTCTGGTTGTTGTTGTTTAGGGTGATCATGAGAACAGCAGCTTTGTCCTTCTTCTTCTTCTTCTTCTGCTTCTTCTGTTGATTACTCCATCATGGAGTGATTGTTGTCGCGGAACTGCTTGGCACACYTGCGACGGTCCCACACCAGTGGCTGGGGCTCGACCTTTTCCTCACCTGAGGCCGTCGATGGGCCGCAGAGATCTTTCCACCCGGCCGTACTTCTTCTCCCCCCTCAATCGTTTCCCCCCTCTTCTGCCTCGCCCGAGTGATGTAGCACGTACAGTCCGCCCCACATACATCGCCCCAGGTCACGCGTTGCATGTCGTGTCGTGTTGTGTACAAACTACATGAGTCCGCTGTGTGAATCGTCTTCGTCGTCGCTGTAGGGGTTGTAGCCGCCGCCGTAGCCGCCGCCCGCCTTGGTCGTGTTCCGCTTCTTCTTCGCGGCCGCCGGTCGGTGGTTGTAGTCGTCGTCGTCATCTTCATCGTCGTCGTAGTGGTTGTTGTTGCTGTTACCGTAACTGTTCGTCCCATGGTACGCTTCGTCGTCGTCATCACTGAACTGCGGTTCTCGTCCACCGCCTCCGCGGGCCGCGGCGGGCTGCCATCGCTGCGGCGCGGGCGGCTGCTGTGGTTTCGCGGCGTCGCTGTCGTCGTCGCCTCGGCCGTCGCTTGAGCTGCTGCCGCCTTTGCTCGCTTTGGCCGAGAGCACAGACGGGCCGCTGGGGAGGGGCGGTACGCCGGGCCTGACCGACGCCCGGCTGCCGTCCCCGTCGAACGGCGACGGGAACCGGACCGGCGGGACGTCGGGCAGCTGCAGCGGCGGCAGATTCGTTTCCCTGTCATCGCCATTGGTCAGATTTAACAGCGACTGGCCAACCACCAGCACCGCCCCTACTGTGTGGGTGCGAAGTCGGCACCGTACCGAGAGATGATCATGGAGAGCAGCTTCTTGGGCTTGTCCGGCACCGGATTGGGCGACAGTCTTGATGGGCGCGCGGCAGACATAAAGTAAACGAAAACGAAACGAAACACAAACGAAACAGAATTGGAACGTTTGGGGGAGGGCCGTACTCGTCGGGGGTGAAGGAGAGGAGGAGGTGGTTGAGGTGGACGGGGTGAAGGAAGGGCGCCGCGTGGCGCAGGCCGTCGTCCGAGTTGAGCTGCGTCTTGTCCAGCACCAGCACGCCCGCAGCCTCCAGCGTGGGCTCCAGCTCTTGCCTGTAACATCAAGTGTAAGCGTGTGTCGTGCGTGTCGCGTGTGTCGCGTGTGTCGCGTGCGTGTCGTGCGGTGTGGCGCGTACACGATGGGACCGGCGTCGATGACATCAAAGTAGATGGCCGACACGGGAAGCGGAGTGCGGGGCGAGCCGGGCATGTGGGTGTGGTTGCCGTCGCGGGGCGACTGCGGCGGCGGGGTCGCGCCGGCGGCCGACGAGGCGGCGGTCGGGGTGATCTCGAACGGCCACGCCGTGAGCTGCGCCAGGCCGAACCGGATCTGGTACCCGTTGGACGCCGTGCACAGCTCCTTCCGCGACATGATCGCATTAAAGATCGCCACGTTGATCGACCTGTTACCCACCATCACCGCACACGCACTCAGCCGCACACACTCGACCGCACACGCACGACCGCACACGCACACGCACTCGACCGCACACAACACGACACGCAACACGACACGGTACCTGTAGATGGAGAGGAGGAATTGCTTCATGACGCTGGGGAAGATGTAGTTGCGGGCAAAGTCGTCCATGTAGCTGGAGAGGAGGCGGGTGATGTCCTTGGGCGTGAACTTGACGGCCAGGAGGGCCGGCGACGACATATCGACGTTGGCCGCGAAGTGGGCCTTGAGCACGTTGTGCTGGCCCAGGATCGAGGGGAGCAGGATGGGCACGATCTGCACCCGCAGCTGGAGGTGCAGGTTGAGGAAGGCGCGGAGGGCGACGACGTTCATCTGGCGCACGAAGTGGGTGAGCACGTCCTCGGGCCGCTTGGGCGGCTTGGCCGAGTTGACCTCGAACAGGATGCCCTTCTTCTCGTAGTTCTTCAGCTTGTTCAGCAGCTTCACGTCCAGGCCCGGCTGCAGCGTGATCTGCTTGTCCGACCCGATCTGGCCCACCACCACCACCCACCACAGTCTCGTCAGCACGGCACGACACACACGCGCACATGGCACGACACGCATGGCACGACACACGGCGCGGCGTACCTGATTGATGAGGGAAAGGGAGAAGGCCATCCAATAGCACTGCATGCTGGCGTTCTGGCTGCTCCTCTGGTGTCGGGTGGTCCAATTAATTGGGTGAGTCGGTGGTGGAATGTGTGACGGAATGGAATGCGGTGGTGGAATGTGGGCAATCAAAGCAAATAAATAAAAAATTAAAATAAAATAAATATAAAAACTACCTCGACGGAGATGAAGAGGGCGTTGATGATGCGCTGGAGGAGCGGCTGGTTGAGGGCGTGGGCCGTGAGGGCCTCCGTCTCGCGCAGGAACATGAACAGGTCCTTCGCCGCCACGGGAATACCGGCCTGCATCGTGACTTGGGGTGCTGATGTGTGTTGCGTGACGTGTATCGTGTGTTGCGTGTCGTGTTGCGTGTCGTTAGTTTAACGAAGAACGGGGAGCCGGCGGGGGGAGGGTGACAGAGCGGTACTTACCAGGGCCGGACAGGTTGAGGTCCACGCTCGAGGCCATCGGAATCGACACCTCGTAGGTGAAGAACTTGGTCGGGTCCGCACAATAGATGCACTTCTCCAGAATCTCGTTTTCCTGTGGTGCGGGCGGTGTTGAGCCACAAGGAAAAGAGAAACGAGAAAGAGAAAGAAAGAGAAAAGCGACGAGGCAGAGAGGGAAGAGCGAAGAGCGAAGAGGGGGGAGGTGGCCAAAGACCTCGATCTGCTGTCTGAGTTCGGCCGAGTCGGGGGAGCTGGGCGGGCGCGCGGTCACGTCACTGATTGGCTCCTTCTCCTTGCCCTTGTCCTTCTTCTTTTTCTTCTTCTTCGACTTCTCGCTGCCACCCTCACTCCTGTCGCTCACATCTGCGCCCATCCCTCGTTGAGCACGCAACACGCAACACGACACACACGACACACGACACACGACACACACGCAACACGCAACACACAACGCGTCTGTACCGTCGTCGTCGTCGGTTTCGGCGTCGCCGTTGCTGCGGAAGGCCTGACGGGGCGAGAGGGCCTTGCGTCGGATGGTGCTGATG
>CACVKS010000784.1:0-13781 GCA_902749335.1 Acanthamoeba triangularis
CCCCGTACCCCGTAGCCTCCGCCGTAGCCTCCGCCGTAGCCGCCACCGTATGCGGCTGGGGAAAAAGGAACAGTAAAATAAATAAATGAAAAAAAAAAAAACAGACCAGGGGTATAATAATTTTTTGAAAATATTTAAAAAATATACAAAATACAAACGGGAAAAATAAGAACTGTTCTGGAAATCCAGAAAATCGGCTTATTTTAGAAAATAAAAAATCGAAATTATCGGTACCGGGTGACGTAGGAGCGGAGGCATACTGCTTCTGCTGTGGTGAGTACATCGCCACTGTGTTGAGGGTGTGGGATTGTCTTGAATTGAATGATTGAGGCTGCGGGCAGAGCGGCCACGACAACTTGGCTCTGGTTGCCCATTCGACGTTTGAATTCGCGAGAATCTACCACCGTTAAGATGGCAGTTACCTAAAGTGGTACTTGTATACCTAAAGGACGCAATGGAACGTCCATTGCGTTTGTTACGAGAAGAGTTGCCCTTTCCCATGAAACGGGTCTTCCGGCGTAGACGTTTTAGGTGGCTCGTTCCTTAAAGCAGTTTACGCGGATAAGGTGTAAGGAAACCTCTCACTATGGTCATAACCTTCAGGAAAGGAGAAAAGAAACCTTTTACCTTTCTCCTCCAGTTATGGTTAAAACTGCTTGCTTTCAGCTTGTGGTGCTGTTGAACAGGCTGCATCTATCTCACCTTGGGTGGCGAGACGGTGAGGCCGGCGGCTGACCGACATCCTCCCGGCATTCCGCAGGTCCGCCGGGCCGGCAGCGGGCCTCACAGGCTTTGGAGTGCTTCGCGCTTATTTGGAATTTCTTATTATCGCCGATAAATCGCATATCCGCTCTTTTCAGGATTGGTTTAAAACGGAACAATGCGAAATTTCGTTCGTCAAAACACCACGTCCTTTTTTCCGACTGGCGCTCCGAATTATACGGCGCGAGGAACGCCACTTTTCAGTGGCCCCCTCGCCGATCATTAGAAGCCGGGGAGGATAAAAGTGCGCCGGCGCCCGCTCGGGGGTTTTAGCCCATCTGGCGATAGACCACAACAAGGGCCTTTTACCGACCAACCTCATAAAACCGACCGACCCACACACCCTTCACACCTCGCCTCCACCAAAGCAACAAAAGAACTCTCTACCGACCTTAGGTCAGAAGACATGGCGACCTCCTACGACATGTTCAGGAATCAACAACAAGAGGCCGCGCGGGCGCTGTTCGAAATGAGCGGACTCGTGATGGCTGCGAACACGACGACCACTTCACCACCACCACCGATGTTGGGCGCGCCTCTCTACCTCCTGCCCGGCCTCCATCCACTTCATCAGCAGCAACCACCCAACCACAATCATCCTCAACTTCATCAGCTCCTTCCCCCTCACCTCTTCATGGGTGGAGGAGCCCTCTTCGTGCCGACCTTCCCGGTCTTTCCCTCCCCCACCAATGGCGCGGCGGCGGCGACTACTTCGCCTGCGACGGTTACATGCCAGAACCCGTCGATGGCGGCCGGCGAGAAGCGCCTGTCGGTGGCCTATCTCCTCAACTCGGACGAGCCCCCGTCGACGTCTACATCGATGACGACGCAACCGCCCACCTTCGTCAAGCAGGAGGAGCCCTCTTCGCCCCCGCAACTCCACCATCAATCCTTGAAGCGCAAGGCGTCAAGCTCGGCTAAGAAGAGCCAGGCCAAGCGATCCAGGAGCGCCTCTACTTCCTCTACTTCTTCTTCGCCACTTTCTACGCCGCCATCGCCACCGACCGCCGTGACGACGTCGACCACGACGGCCATGGCCGCTACGTTCAAGGGCGACCTCAGTCTGTTCCCCCATCTGCAGCTCCAGCTCCAGCGCGAGCAGCTCGATCCGCAGCAGCACACCGAGCTCGTGCTCAAGGTGTGGAACCGCCAGCAGCAGGTGCTCAAGCTTCAGCAGCTCCAGCAAAAGAAGCAGGAGCTCAAGGCCCAACGCCTCCAGCAGCGCCTCAAGCGCAAGGGCCACGGCAAGGCCGGCGTCGAGTCGACCCCCGGCTCTCCGCCCGCCTCTTCTTCTACAGCGTCGCCTTCATCATCGACGCCAGCTTCACCGACCAGCGCTATATCGTCTGCCGACGTGGTGTCAGCGGCGCTGCCCACGCTCGACGAGATCCTCAACGGAGCCGACGCCCAGGTCGACGAGGCGAGCGACGAGGACAACTCGAACATGAAGGCGGAGAAGAAGAAGATGAATTCGGACTCGAAGAAGCCACGACGACGCATCACGGCGCAGCAGGTCGCGGTGCTCGAGCAGGTGTTCGCCGTGGAGCCCTTCCCAGGGCCGTCGACGAAGAAGGTGATAGCCAAGAAGCTGGGCATGCAGGAGCGTAGCATCACCATCTGGTTCCAGAACAAGCGCGCCCGCCTAAAGCGCATCGAAGGAGGCCACGGCGACAACCACAACAACAACGGCGGCAGCAACGAGGGCGAGGGCGGCAGGCGCGAGGTGACCTTCCACAACCTCGCCGTGGGCTTCGACGGCAAGCTCGACATGCTGCCCGAGGACTTCTGAGTCCCTACTTCGCACCATCATATTTCTCTTTGTACATAGCCAAAGATACTCAAATGTAAATACGATTGAAAGGATGAACGCGCACTTTTCTCTATGGGAGGGAGATCGAATGATGAATCTTGATCATCTCCCGATCAGGGTGGGAAAAAAAAGTGGTTAAAACGTTTTTTTTTTTTTTTTTGATCTTTTCCTTTTCCTCCTCTTGAACCTCTGTGCCTTGCTTTGCTGCGGTCAGACTTTGCCTGTAACGAGTCCCTGGCGCACGAGAGAGAGATCTGAAGATGTCGTTCTTGCAGAAGATGGGCGTCTCGGTGCGTTCATGGAAGGAGTTCAGCAACACGAACAAGCTCCAGCTGCCCAGCGTGTCCAACCCCAACCTTCTCCTCCAAAGGCTTCAGACCAATGTGATGCATTGGTCTGGAAACTACCTCATCATCAGCGCTGTCATCTTTGGCTATGGGCTGTACGTCGCCACTGGTCCTCATCTCTTCATTCCTGCATCTCGTAGCGCAAAATCGCACCCAATTCTCCCAATCTCTGCTCCCACTTGGCATCTCCTTGGATTTTGTGAGGAAGGCTTCTTCTCACCCATCGCTGTCCTTTAGATTCGCGGCTCCCCTCATGATCGTGGCGATTGGATTTGCATTCCTGGCCTACTCGTACTTCATGGTCATTAATGCAACCCCCATGCGTGTTGGCGGCACTGAGGTAGCGTCCAGTCCAACATCGCCCTCTCCTCAACCATTGGTCCGCGCTCTCATCTGTTACTCTCTGTTCTTCTTCTTCTTCCTCAGCTCAACACGAAGCAGAAGATCGGTGGCGTGGTGGCCATCACCGCCTTTCTCTTCTTCATCACGTCGGGCTTCACTATCCTCTGGGTAGCCGGCATCGCCTCCCTCGGTACGCGCGGACACGACACACGCACGACCCGACACGACCAACGACACGCACACGACACGACCAACGACACGCACACGACACGACACACGACACACGACACGCAACACGACACGACACGTCTCACATTCGCGTTACTCGATTGGCGGGCGATGGCGGTGGCGGTGGTGCAGTGGTCCTGTTGCACGCGGCCTTGCGCCAGCCGTCGCTGGGCAGCAAGGTGTCGTCCTTCCTCGACCACTTCTCGCCCGACGGCACGGGCCAGGACCCCGTGGCGCCCTTCCAGGACGTCGCCGAGGCCATGCAGGACATGCAGGACGACGCCGAGCAGCACCAGGCGTCCATGCGGCGGGAGGAGTGGGACGCCCAGCGCGAGCAGTACCACCAGTTCGCGTCCCAGATGCGGGTACCTTTCTCACTCGCTTTTCCTTTCGCTCGCGTGTGTGTGTCGTGTTGCGTGCCCAGACCGGCGGCTCACAGCCATCACCCACCCACACACGGGCAGACCAAGTACGACCTGCCCCCACAGGAGCCGAAGGACACGGTCTGAGAGAGAGACTCTGGCGGTGGTCGAAGCCGGGGCACAGCGAGGCGAAGCCCCTCAATCACCCACCACCACCACCAATCCATTCATCCACTCCGCTCCGCTTCACGTTTTCATTCCATTCACATCAAGAGAGAGAGAGAGAGAGAGAGGAACCACAACACGAAACGCACACACACCGCTTCGCCCGACTCACTGGTTCCACACACAGCGATCGCCGCTCATCGTTTCCTGTTGTTGTGCGCACCAACCCATCCGCGCCGTCATCAGCCACACGACACACGGCACACGGCACACGGCACACGGCACACGGCACACGGCACACGGCACACGGCACACGGCACACGGCACACGGCACACGGCACACGGCACGCATGAGTGGAACGTACGCCTTCGGGGAGAGGGTATTCGGCGAGGGCGTCGAGCACGGCGCATCCGCCGTCCCTCTCGAGCTGCCGCGTGGTGGCGTGGTCGAGGAAGGCGCCCGACCTCCGCTGGGCCAGCACGATCGTCGCCGCCGACGCCGTGATCGAACCCCGGCTGCAGTGCGCCAGATGGAACCTGCGCGTGTGCGCGTGCAGCGTGTGCGGTGAGTTGCGTGAACGACACACGCGCGCGTGTGCGGTGTGTGCGGTGGCGCGTGCGATGCGTACAGATGGAAGGTCTCCATTTCGAGGGAGGCCACGTCGGGGTGGATCTCGAGCACCTCGTCGAGGAGGCTCTCGTTGTAGTCCTCGAAGTGCGTCGTCACACGACCTACCGCCCGCCCCCACCCGTTCATGAGCTCGTGTGCCGTGCGTGTGCGTGTGGCGTGTGTCGTGCGTGTGCGGTGTCAAGGAACACACGCCACCTTGGCTGCTGTAGAAAGAGTCGCCGGTGATGTTCAGTCCCCGGTGGATGATCTCGGGCCGCACCGACTTCTCGAGCTTGGCCGTAATCTGCGCCCACGGGAGGCACACGTCAGCCCACGCGTCGTGGCACTGTGTTGCACCACCGCCGCCACCGCACACACGACACACGCACCACCGCACGCGCGCGCGCGCACACACACGACAGCGAGGGAGGCGTGGCGCGGGTACCAGTTCGGAAAGTGTGGCGTCGGCGGGGAAGATCGTGGAGAGGGCGTAGTAGTCGAGGGCCTTGCGCGCGCCCTCCTTCTGGGCGCTCTCCAGGAAGGCGTCGTACTTCCTCGTCGCGCAAATCGAACCCTAGAAAGCGAGAATTAATAAAATTATTATTATTATTATTATTATCAAAAACGTATTATTATTATTATTTTCTTGAGATAATACATTCAAAAAGAGGTACCTTGGAGGCGACGCAGATGGAGCCGATGGGGATGTCGGTCTGCGGGGTGCCGCACGTGCCAAAGCGAGCGATCACCATGGGTCCCTCCACGATCGCCCTGCAGCGCCAGCCCGTGTGAGACGCTGCTAGGAACACGACGCACACGACGCACACACACGACGCACGCACGCAAACGCGTACCTGCACTCGCGCACAACAAAATCGATCATGGGAATGCCCATGCCCGTAGCGATGATCGTCATCGGAACCTACGACATCAACACAAATAGAAATAGATAAGAACAGATAATAAACATTTGGTTAATATAACATACATATAAGCATTTATATTAATATATATGTAGACAAATAATCCATTGACTTACCCCCTTCCGGCGTCCGGTGTGAATGACGAAGCCGCGAGTGGAGGCGCGCGTGAAGGTCTTGGACGGATCGTCGAAGAAGGTGGCCAGGAGCGCCGCACGCCCTGAGTCGCCCACGCTGAGAATCCTGTTCGCCACTGCACACGACACACGACACACGCCCACAACACGACACGCACGGCACATGTGGCACACGCCGCACGCCACACACACGCACGCACGCACACAGACAGGTTGAGTGAACAACGGTTGCGGAAGAGGAGAAAGATGGATGGAGATGAGGGTGCACGCGCGCGGGTTACCTTCGCCGGCCTTGACGCCCAAGTGGTAGACCCGACCCTCGGCATCCATGGGGAAGTTGGCATTCGACAAATCACCCACCTACGTTGCAACGGGCGCCGATTTTGTTTTCATTTAATGAAAAGATTTAATTAAAATTGAACAATGGACCGGAAATCGAATGCATGAAAAATAAAGATTTAAAAATAAACAGGCCGAGTACTGGGTACCTTCTTGGGATCGATGGAGGTGGAGGGCTTGGGTGTCACTTGGATCTCCACTTCCGCCACCTTCTTCTCTTCGCCCTGAGTCTGCATGGTTGGTTGGTTGGTTGGTGATGATCTTTGACGACCGCGTTCGCGTTGCTCTTCTCTGGCCTCTGGCGATACAAAAAATAATAAACAGAAGAAGTTTCGGTAATTATAACTTATTATTTTTATGTGTTTTTATATTTATTTTTCGCCGATAACGAAACAGCCAACGAACGTTTGTTTTGCGGTTGATCCCGCCCAATCGCGCAACAGCTTCATGAAGGCGTTTGGGGTGTGGCCAACGACGACGACGACGATGGTGGTGATGACGAGGTTTGCTACTGCTTGGGGTCTTCCTGCGGCTCAGCCTTGGTGTCCTTGCGCACGACGCCCTTGTACCCCTCCTTCCAGTGCATCTCGCGGATGTTCTGCATCGAGAGGTACTCCCGCTTGATGACTTCCGCGATTTCCTGATCGTGTCGTGTCGTGTCGTGTCATGTCGTGTCGTGTCGTGAGCCATGACGACGCTCACCGACGGTGATTCACCATCGTGGAAGGGGGGGGGGAGAGAGAGTACCTCAGCATCACGGAACTCGCTCCAGTTGACCTTGATGACGGGAATCACTCTGCTGATATCAGCGATGAAGACCTCGTAGGCGTTGTACAGGTTTTGCAGGTACTCGAGTGGGATCGTCTTCTCACACTCCCGGGCTCTGCGCCGATTCAAAGGGCAATTGAACGTGAGTCCGAGGTTGTCAGATGGCTGGACAGGGAAGAGCGAGCGTGTTGGTGTTTGATGTGAAAGCACGAACCGTCGCTTGATCCGCTCGATGCTCTCCTCGGGAGTGACGTCAAGATGAATGATCACGTTGGGCTTTTTCTGTTGTATGACATACATCACAGTCAACTAAGCAAATTGTCTAGGCCGCTTGAGCGGTGCATAATCGGACACGGTACCATGAAGTTGGACATGTTGGCAAACAGATCGAGGTAGGTGCGGTAGTCGCGCTCCTCCATGAGCTCGCTGTCGCGAAGCATCTTGGCTGCGGTGCCATGAGGTGAGAGTGAGTGACACGAGTGCCAATTGTGGTGCCACAAAGCGCTCAAGACAGAGGACGTTAAGTACCGAATACGCCGTCCTCGTAGATCGTTCGGTCCTGGATGCCGCCCTTTCCCGACCAGATGATCTGCTGTTGCTGCTCGTCCAGAACAATAAAGTGGTGAGGACAGCAACTACGAGCAATGGTGGGCCTATCGCTCATCACAGCGCGAACTGGTACCTGGCGGAAGCGGTTGTTGAGCAAGTAGATCTGCAGAGGGAAGCTGTACTTCTTGGGCTCTGCACAGAGTGAAGCGCAGAGCAAGGTTAGCTAGCTATGACAAGCAAAATGACCTGGTCGGCACGTATGCGGCCTACCTTTGTAGAAGTCAGCCAAGTATGCGTTGTCGATCACCGGCTCAAAGTAGACGGGCAGATCTGAGATGCGCCGCAAAGTGAGCCTGACAAAGAGAACGTGGAGAGTCTGCATGAAGAGGCGTACCCAATACTTTGCCTAGAGCTGCAGACAGGGTACTTTTACCAGCACCAATCTGCTCGATAATTAGTTAAACTGCATACTTGTACAAATGAAATCGTGCCATTCGTACCAGGCCGCTGATGCCAATGTGAAGATTCTCAAGGCACAAAGTCTCATCTGGCCTCGTGTAGCTCGATTGCGCGTTCATCTGAGAAGACTTCGAGGAATTTAGACCAGGCGAGCCACGATTTGCGAGTAATGCACGAACCTCCATATCTATGGCTGTGCGATTGTGTTTGGTGCCTATGTCTCCTCCTGTCTCCAGCTGATCGATGTTGTTGTCAATCCTCGCGCTACACGGCAAATCTTCCCGCCAACAACCGAAGATGCGTTGCCAGCGAGTGCTGACGTCAGCAGACAGAACCGTTTTTTGCGGCATTATTTTTTGGCGCTTTTTGAGAACCGTACCGGTCGCCAGCAGCGGCTAGTAACGAACACTCATGGGTGGCGCGGGAGAGGCCCTCTGCTCATGTTGAGGGCGCCGTCAACAGGTCTTTTTCCACCAACTTGCGTCGTCGTATCCACCTCGCCAGCTCGCGTGCTGCAGCAACCTTTCACGGTGCTCGAGATCTCGACAGAGAACGCCACACACACACAAAACATCTGAGCATGGACGACGAATCGAACGCCAGTAGTAGCGGGAAGATGCGGATTGACGCCTTGGTCTCTGCCCAATCGATCAGCCCCACCGCGCCCAAGTCGGCGTCGTGGCTGGCTACCAACGGCAACGGCGAGCAGCACCAGATTCGATCTCTACACATGCTGCTCATCGAGGCGAAGCGGGCCGCACTCGAGGACGCCTTCATCGAGAAGCGCAAGGAGCAGCAGTTGCGAGCGACGACCGGTTCCCTGGACCAGCCTCAGCTGCGGCCAGCGCTGGCCACAATCTCTTCCCTATCGGACCCCATTCCACCATCTTCATCTTCTACGAAGACGACCTCGTCGACGTCGGGCGTTCTCAACAAAAGGATCTTTTCGCGAGGACTCCACATCGGTGCGGCGTCATCATCTGTCGAGAACCTGAGCTTCAGCGTGCTCAATCGAACGAACGGCCCTGCCACCAAAACCCTACGACTATCACCCGCCGCCGCCGAGGCCTCCAAGGAGAACATCGACGTCAACCGCCCCGCCGACGTCGAGATGAAGCTCATTTCAACGACCCCATCCTCTACTCTTCAGCAGCAGCCACAACCGAAGCTTCTCAAGCTCACCCTCGGCGCAGGGCTCCCGCAGCAGCGACGACCACTCTCCAACCTCCCCACGCTCACGCGAACACACTCCTTCCCGCCGGCCACCGCCTCGTCTCCTTCGACGCCGTCCCGGTCGACGACACTCAACGTGAGGAAGAGGAGCCTCGAGGCTTCCCCATCTACAGCCGCGTCGGCGCGCATTCTCGTCCAATCGCTGCCCAACGTGAAGATTCACGTGCAGAAGAAGATCAAGCTCATGCCGCGACCCGCCGGTCAAGTTCAGGCCCGACCAGAGGGCGTGAAGAACGTGCTCGTTTACCACTTCTGAGTGGAGATGGAGAGATCGCGAGATGGAGCGAAAGATCGAAAACGCGCGAAACGCGACGCGCGAAAAACGCAACCAACAAAACGCGCGTTTTGTTTTTTGGCGGGAAAAGGAAGGAATGTGTACACTTGGCGGAATTTACCCTTCTGTCCAATCCGGCAATTCGGAGACGGATTATGCGATAATATAGATAAATTAAGAAGCCCTCTTGTTGTTCGACGAAGCAGGGTAGGGGCACGCAGCACTTTCTCCAAGGGAGCGTGCTGAGAACAAAGCTCGGCCGAGTTCAATATCTGTGCACTTTCACCAGGTACATGGCACACCAAACGGCAGATCTTTTGTGCTCGACAGCCCCATCGAGGTGGCCAAAACAAGCACTGATATGAAGCTCTATATTGTTGTTGGA
The DNA here is from genome assembly GCA_902749335.1 of Acanthamoeba triangularis. Lineage (NCBI taxonomy): Eukaryota > Discosea > Longamoebia > Acanthamoebidae > Acanthamoeba > Acanthamoeba triangularis. Next base: position 9,691 of record CACVKS010000784.1, read on the forward strand.
CGCGTAAATATTGTGAGGAGCACAATGAGTAAGTCAAGGAGTCAAAGGGCGGAGCTCGTCGCGTGTTGTCTCCGATGTTCCTTCGCCGTTGATGTCATCCGCCTCTGCGGGCAACGGCTTGTAGCCAGTCTTGTGCTCCGGAAAGACGAGGAATACGACGCAGCACCCCACAAACGCAACCACTGAGTTGGCCGTCACCACCCAGTACACCAGCCCTGCAAAATCGACACCAGGGATGTTATGATTAGCCCACAACATTAAATAGTTATGAACCACAAAGGGGCGTACCGGGGTCGTCGTATTCGGAGGAGAAGTGAGCGAACAAGGAGCTGTATAAGAGCGGCCCGGCGAAGCCGGTGAGGGTCTTGAGACCGGACAGCACGCCCATCAGCTCGCCCTGCTTGGTGGGGCCGTATTGTTTGGAGATGATGCCCTTGCTGATGGGCATCGCCATCATCGACAAGGTACGGAGCAGCATCAGCGGGTAGATGTAGCCCCCGCTGGGTATCACCGCGTACGGCCACGTGCTTATCTATCAACAAAACACACACACAGAACTGTTGGCTCTCCCTCACAGTGATTGGAGTAGGAGATGGAGCAGTAGAGGTACCGCGTCGGTGAACATGGCGAGCAGCAGCGACTTGCGGTCACCCAGCCTGGGCAACAAAAAGCGGAGCAACACGCCCTGAGCGTTGCGTGAACATTTAGCGGCTAAATGTTGAACAAGAGTGCACTGTTGGAGTACAGTACCGATGACAGGCAATAGGTGAGGCCGAAGAAGGCCGTGACGATGCCCAGATCGACCGAGTCCCAGTTGAATTTGGCCTTGATGAAGAGGATGGAGATGGAAAACACTCCTTCCTCCGCAAGGTACCCCACGAAGAAGGTCAACGCTGGAGAGGAGAAAGATGATATTAGATAGTGGCATCTTATGAGAGGCAGGGATGAGCGTTGTGTGTCGTGAGAGTGGGAGGGGGAACCCATAGAGAGAGCGTAGAAGTTGTCGAGGAGCATGTGGAAGGAGCGGAAGGGATTGAGACGGCCCCACTGCCACGGCTTCCGCTCCGACGTCTTGGATTCGACCATGACGAATTGCACAAACAGCATGTTGGTCACCGTGAACCCCAGCGTCGCCAGCAACGGGATCGCCAGATTGATCTATAATGTTTGCAGATATGGTTCTTGGTCAGTTTCACACGAGCTTGTTTCGATTCATCACACGACTCAAAAGTCCGTACCTGGCCAAGCAGTCCGGCGATGATGGGACCCACCATGAAGGCGAGCCCCATGGCCAAGCCGAAGACCCCAAAGTTCTTGGAACGGTTGTCCAGGGTGCTGATGTCGGCGACGTAGGCGTAGCCCGCCGTGTAGAATCCGGCGCTGGCCCCGCCCACGGCCTTGGTGAAGAACAGCGGCCACACAGCCCACTCGAACAGCGACGCCCCGACCATGCCGCCCATGTCGACCGCGAAGCCGGCCTGCGTGAAGAAGATAACAATGAGTAAGCTTAAGGTGATGAAGAAGGTAGGCGAGGAAGCGTACGAGGGAGATGAGGAGGCATATCCGGCGACCCCATCGGTCGGCGATGAGGCCCAGCATGGCGGCGGTAAAGAGCGTGGCGCCGGCGCTGGTGGCTGACAGGTAGCCCTGGTACTTCGTGGCCTCGGCCACGTCTCCACCGCACAATTCGATCATCACCTAACCATCGGGATCAGTAAACGTGGTAGATAAAAGCAATTAAATAAAAATCTCTAAATATTTAAATATATCTAGAAGGTACCAGGGGAGTGATGGCCTGCGAGAAGGCCATTGACAGCATTTGGAGGTAGAAGGAGATGAAGATGTGCAGCATGTTAGGCTTCCGCCACGCATCTCGGGTGCAAGGAAACAGCAACACTTTGAAGTCGAAGCCCATCTTCTTCTCTGTCATCTCCGGGGTAGGCAGCACGAGTGGGTCGTCATCGTACGTTCTGTGCTGGTGCCTGCGGCGCTGCCCGTCCAGCAGCTGCTGGTCTTCCTCCTCCCTTTCGTCGTCCTCGCTCGAGTAGGGAGAGACCTCTTTGATGTACTGCGCCATTAGATAACGAAAGGGCAGTGGTGTAGTTGAGGATTTTGGGTGTTGTGCCAGTTTTGTGTGCCACCGGCACGAAGATGATTGGACCAAAGTGGTCGGAATTGTTGAAATACTTGAGCGTTAGGTATCTCCTATTGGTGTACTTTTTTCTCCGCCAAAGGACACTCCGCGGGGAAGAGAGAAGCAGGGTGTTGAAGGGGGGAAGCTGTGTACCTTTCCTCATCCTTGACTGAACGCAACGGAGTCCTATGATTCCTGTGGTGGGTGGCGTTGATCTCGTCTTCCGTGTACGCGTGTTGTCGTGCGAGCACCTGCCATGATGACGACAGCAACCAGTTACACCAGGTTTGGAAAGATAGAGCTTTATTGAGAGTTGGTTACATTGTACTCTCTGCAAAGTTACACTAGGCAATGCGACTGGGGCGAGGTCTATTCAGCAATTTCTCAGAGGTTGGCGGCGCTCCACACGCAGAGGCAGCCCATCGAGCGGACGAAGGGTTAGGCTGAACGGAGCGAACTTCCACTGGTAGTCGGGGCTGACGAGCTTGAATTCGAACTGCTGCAGGAGCATGGCCAGGACCGTCAACATCTCGGTCATCGCGAACTTCTTGCCCAGGCTGATCAACATATTATGTGGTGAGTGTCGGTGGAGTCTCTTCCGCTGTGCGGGTGAAGAAGAGCAATGGTACCACACTCTTGGGCCGGCTGAGAAACTCCAGACGTCCCTCTTGACCGCCTGCTTGTCGGCGAATCGCTCCGGCTTGAAGGTGTAGGGGTCCGGCCATTGGCTGGTGGAATGCAGATCATAAGCTTAGCTGGTCGCGCATCCATCACCCAATCAGCCTCCCGTTGAGCGTACTTTTCGTCGTAGTTGAGGGCCGCGATGGAGGGCGACACGGTCACGCCCTTGGGTATGAAATAGCCGCCCAGCACAACTCCCTCGTCGGCGCTGACCGTCCGCGCAGCGGCGCCGGTCTGACTCACTGGCGGCCGCACGCGCAGCGTTTCCTTCAGGAACATCGCCAGGTACTCCAACTGCATGACGACACACAGGTTAAGAGTTGTCATGACCGTTTAGGCACCTGCACCACAGTACTTGGACACACCTTCGAGAGTTGGGCAAAGTCGAAGTCGTCCCGACCCCCAAGCACGGCCTGGACCTCCTGAAATGCCCTCTCTTGTCTGCCCGGGTGTTCGGCGAGGAAGTAGAGCGCGGCAGTCAAGGTGCTCGATGAGGTGTCGTGGCCGGCCAGGAAGAACAGGAACAGGTTGTGGCTGATCTGATAAGACGAGTTGTATTGTCAACCTCTAAACCATGATTACCCTCATCACCTCGCAAAGACGGTAATGTACCTCTTCGTCGGTGAGCTGGCCGTCTTCGCCCATCGCGATGATGTGGTCGAGCAGGTCTGGGTTCCTCTCATCACGGCAGCCGTTTGTTCTGCAAAAGATAGGGTCACCGTCGCGTTGATGAGAGCTCAGGAAGGAAGTTGGGGGGGGGGAGTGAACCTGTGGCTGGTGATGACGTGTTGCAGGAATGCCTGGAATTCCTGGATGGCCTGACCTACCCCCTTCTGGTCTGCGGAGGGGCGGAACACGGTCGCGAGAATTTGGTAGTAGTGCTTCAGGTTCTTGTTCAGCTCCTTGGATCCTTCCACCGCCCCCAAGTCGTAGCCGAACCCGCCCATGCCTATTTTTTTATATATATATATACAAAGCGGTGAGGGTTGTGCAAAAGTGGGGCAACCAATCACAAGCAAAGGGCGAACCGATGGCATCGAGAGTGAGCTTGGTGATCCAGTCCTCCACCCGAATGGGCTGGTCGAGCTGCTTACTCCATTTGTTGATGAGCTTGCGAGTGCAGCTGGCGAACATCGGCACCAGGGTGCTGATCTTCTTGTACTTGAATGCAGGAGTCATGGCCCTGATGTGTGTGTGTGCGTGTGTACGGCGTGTGTGTGTGTGTGTGTGTGTGTGTGTGTGTGTGTGTGTGTGTGTGTGTGTGTGTGTGTGTGTG
>CACVKS010000785.1:0-13776 GCA_902749335.1 Acanthamoeba triangularis
GAATCATCCGGTCAAGAACGCTGCCGATTGGGGCCTCCACCTCCATTCCACCGGCGCATGCCTCGATGAGGCTAAGTCGCTCGCCTTCTACAAGCTCAGGGTACCGACCACCGCCTCCACTCCGCTAGGCTCGGCAAACGTCTCAACGTGGTGGTGCTTTGGTGTGTCAAGGGTCCGGTGATCTGCCAATTCAAGATGAAGATGTGGGAGATCCCAGTGCGGTTCCGACTCAACAGAAACAAGGTACACACGGCACACAGTACAGTTGTTATTGGGTTCGCTCATAAGGCCTACGTGGTGTAATGAATGAATTGTGTTCGTTCAGGTCAAGCAATACACGCTCCAGTTCGATCCGAACGACACGTGTTCGGACGCCATCATCAACCTCATCCAGAATCTCCCCAAGATCAAGGCCGGCACCTTCGGCAAGCAGAAGGACAACCGACAGATCAAGTTCGCCACCGCCTCGCCCAAGGTTCGTTCACCCACATTACCTATGTTATATATATTTTATATCTTCACCAGTGCCAATATATAATTTATATAAACACCATTTGTATCTTAATAGAAGGACCAGACATCGAGCAGCGATTTGGAGAATGTGACGGCAGAGTCCTATGAGGACTACGGGCTGTACCTGCCCTCGACCTCGTCCGTCGTGACGACGCTGCAGTCGTCCAAGTCCACCATCATCTCCCCCTTCGCGCCCAAGCAGGCGTCCTCCCCCTCTGTCGGCCCCGCAGGTACTCTCCGTTTCTTTTCTTTTCAAGAACAATTAATCACAAAAGTTTGTAACCTTCCTTTCCCTTTTCCTTTTGGCAGGCGTGTGGCTCGAAGCGACCAAGTCGCTGGCGTTCTACGAACTCAACCACCGGAAGGAGGTCGTGGAGCTGCGCCTCAAGCCCAAGCTCGTACGTCGTCGACTCATCGACCTCGCCACTCCACTCACCCGCTCGCACTCCTCGCGCATCACTCATCACTCGCTACCACTACTACTACTACCACGATTGCAGGTGAAGATCAAGTTCCTGGACAACACGTTCCAGCAGATCGCGTTCGACCAGTACATGCTGGTGCAGGAGATGGTGGAGGAGATCGGCACCAAGCTGGGCCTGGAGCAGGCCAAGGCCCTCGACTACGGCCTGCTCCTCGAGTTCCCCAGCGACGAAGAGGAGGCGGCGCAGAACAACGGCGGCGACATCGAGTCGTACCTCAAGTCCTCCATGTCGTCGCCGGTCCACCTGCCCTCGTCCACCTCGGCGCCCGTCAATCCGGCCTCCGGCGGCGCCGGGCTGGCGTCGTCGGCGTCGGGCTCCGCTGGCTCGTCGTCGCTGCCGCTCACGTCGTCGGTGTCGCATAACGTGGCGGCCACCACATCGACCGTTGGCCCTGAGCCGGCGGGCTCCTCCATCAGCGGCCGGGCCAAGCCCCCGCGACCCCCGCGACCAGCCGACATCAAACCCGCGCCGCGTCCGGTACCGCAGCCACCACCATGTCATCGTGTGTCGTGTGTGTCGTGTGTGTCGTGTGTGTCGTGTGTGTCGTGTGTGTCGTGTGTGTCGTGTGTATGTCGTGTTTGGCTGATCGCTGTGTTGTGTGGGTGCAGGCCGGGCTTGTGCTGCCGTCAATCTTTTCGTCGGTGCCCAAGCCGCCGCCGGCGCCGCGACCACCGAACGACATGGGTCCCATCGTGGACGGCGTGTGGATGTCCCCCGAGGCCGAGCTCCACTGCTACGACATCAAGCACCTGGTACTCTTTATTTTTATCATCATTTTTATTATTATGTTATTATTACTAGGCTAATGAGCACTTAATTGAATGGTTGGCGGCGTGCAGGGTGTTCGGTTCATGCTGCGACCACAGAAGGTCACCGTAGCCACCCCGGAGGGAGAGAAGCACGTCGAGGTAAGTACCGCCCGCACCGCACCGCACCGCACGCGCGGCTCATTTACCATTTGTTTGTTCGTGTCGACACCCAGGTGGACCCCACGCTACCTGTGGAGCAGATCACGCGGACCATTTGTGAGGCGCTGGGCATCAAGCCCGACCAGTTGGCCGCCGGCGGTGACGCTCAGCGGGGCTTCTCCCTCACCGTTCAGTCCGAAGACGAAGAAAGTATGCATTCCCCTGTTGCGTGTCGTGTGTGTCGTGTGTCGTGTCGTGTTGCGTGTGTCGTGTTGCGTGTGCCGTGTGTCGTGTGTCGTGCGTGTTGTTACAAATGTACTGACATGGCCGAATCGTGTCAGCCGCGCTGAACCCGAAGAGGGCGTTGCGGACTCAGAGCAAGAACTGGCGCAAGTCGGTGTTCGTCATCAAGACCGTCAACAAGGGCGACGGCATCGTCAAGGACGACCTCAACGACGACGATGACGACAAGGACGGCGAGGAACCGACGTGCTCCGTCGTCTACTCCGAGAGCAGCCCCGGCGAAATCGAGGCCGCGTCTTTCCCGCGGCTCGTCGAGCACCTCACTTCCCCTTCGTCCTACGGTACATCCACCACATGCGCGCAGCGCGTGTGCGGTGTGTGTGCGGTGTGTGTGCGGTGTGTGCGGTGTGTGCGGTTTTCTGATCAATTGTTGTGTGGCACACACGCGCGCGGACGAGCAGACAAGTCGTTCATCGACGCGTTCTTCATGACCTACCGCACGTTTGCGCCGCCGGAGCAGCTCCTCCAGCAGCTGATCGCGCGCTACACCACCCCGACCGCCCTCATGCACGCCAAGGACCACAACCTGGTCAAGATGAGGTACAGCTTGCCCACTGCCACCATTTACACTACACACATTGCTGACGTCATCACACACGACACACACGACACACAGAGTGTTCGACATCCTGCGCATTTGGCTGGAGACCAAGTTCACCGACTTTGCCGACGCCGCGCTCAAGCAGGAGCTGAACGCGTTCGTGGGCACGACGATGAAGAACGACGCGAGCTTCGACGCGCGCGAGGCCTGCGTCGCGCGGCTCACGCAGTGCATCCAGCGCGGCGAGGGCTCCAAGCGCATGACCCTCATTCCGCTGACCAAGGGCAAGGCGGCCGGCAAGGCCAAGGTGCCTAAGGCCCTGTGCGAGAACCCGTCGCTCTTCGACATGGACGAGGAGGAGGTGGCGCGCCAGCTGTGCCTCATGGTGTGGAAGAGCTTCGCCAAGATCGAGGCGGACGAGTTCTTCGACCAGGCGTGGAGCAAGGAGAAGACGCAGCACCGCTGCCCGAACGTGATGGCGATGATCGCCAACTTCAACGAGATCTCGGCCGCGGTGGCGACCATGATCCTGAGCCAGGAGCGCGTGCGCGACCGACGCAACCTCATGTGGCGCCTCGTCAACATCGCTCAGGTACGTTCACGCTTCCCCTCGCCTCACCGCACACGCACACGACCGCACACACGCATGAGTGTGGAGAGCTCATATTGGGGTGTGTGTGACTGCAGGCGCTGCTGAAGTACAACAACTTCCACACGCTGATGGCGTTCCTGTCGGCCTTCAACAATTCGGCCGTCCTGCGACTCAAGTGGACGCGCGAACGTCTGCCGGCGCCCACCAAGAAGGTGCGAATTCTGCCCCCCAGCTCGTACCCGAGGCGATGCGGTGCAATGGTGGCTTTTTCCCGCGCTCACTACCACCACCAAACAACAGTTCTTGGTCGACGCCGAAGCCCTGATGTCAATGGAGGGCTCGTTCAAGGAGTACCGGCGCGTCCTGTCCACCGCTCTGCCACCATGCATCCCCTACATGTATGATCCCACACGCACCGCACACACGGCACACGCAGGCGGCTAACCACCTCTCCCATAGAGGCGTGGTGTTGGCCGATTTGACGTTCATCGAGGACGGCAATCCCAACGAGACCGGACCCGGCGGGAAGCTCATCAACTTCTACAAGCGTCGGCTCATGTACAAAAACATCTCCGCTCTGCTCCACCTCCAGGTACGCAGCGCCTTCACCTGAGAATAATCCAATTTATTATGTATATTTTATGCATTTATTTATTATTTATTATTTGTTATTGGTGCAGTCGATGCCCTACAGCTTCAATCGGGTGCCGGAGGCGGCCAAGCTGTTCAGGGAGGGCGACAAGCTCAACGACTCGCAGCTCTACTCCCTCTCGCTCGAACGCGAACCGCGCAATGCCAAGAAGTCGTCCATCCTCTGATGAGCGTGAAATCGGGCACCACCACACGAATAAAGAAACTACTATACTTGAGATAACGTTTTCTTTATCACAACAGGGAGCACAGCCGAAGTCTCCCTCCGCTGTAACCAGTCCCATGGTCGCCGCTAAAATCCCACAGAAAAGATGGGAAAACAGGAGGAAAACCATCCCAATTTTCGGGCCATGCTATCCAATACCAGAGAACCATAGTCATTATTGGGTAGGTTTAGCGCCCTTGGAACCCGCTCAGTCCCTACCTCCACACCACAACACATCAGCACTCCACCTTACTACCCACACACAACTCCAACTGCACTCACCCCCCCCCCCTTATATAACCAAGTGCCGTACCACACACGCGACATGTCCCGGGACGAGAAAGACCAAGAGAGCCGAACGCCGCTTCTCAGGCAGCGAAACGCGCCGCAGTCGACAGGAACCAATTCCTCCACCACCACCACAGACGCTGACACAGACCCGACCATCACCATCCGCAACGTGACGCCCCGGCTGACCACCTTCTCCCGGCCCTTTGCCCGCTTCGGCTTCGTCCCGATCGGAGGCAGGAGCACGGCCGTGCAGCTGCGGGACGGCACCGTCTGGGTGCTCGCCAGCACGCCCCTCGACGCACGCACCAAGGCCAAGCTGCAGGAGATGGGTGACGTCAGGTGCCTGACTTTTTTGTCGACTTCCGCGTGTCGTGTGTCGTGTTGCGTGTCGTGTGTCGTGTGTCGTGTGTCGTGTGTCGTGTGTCGATGATGATCTGACCGATGGCGTGTTCGCTGTTAGATATATTGTGGCGCCGGACGTGGAGCACCATCTGTTCCTGCCCCAGTACGCCGCCGAGTACCCGCAGGCCAAGGTCATCGGCGTCGAGGGCCTCGAGGAGAAGCACAAGGAGCTCGAGTTCGACGGCCTCTACGGGCGCGACCCCGAGGGGACCGAGTACGGGTTCGAGGGCGAGATCCAGGCCCAGTACTTCCCCACCTTTGCCAACAGGGACGTGGTCTTCAACCACATCGACACCAAGACGCTCATCACGGCCGACCTCCTGTTCAACCTGCCGCCCAGCGAGCAGTACGCGGCCACGCCCGCCGGCAGAGCCACGTCGCGCATCCCCTTCCTCATGATGGTCGTGAACCGCGTGAAGCCCTCGAGCTGGCTGCACAAGGCCTTTCTCGGCGCCGCCGGCGCCGGTGCGGGCATTCCGGGCGTGGAGAAGGGAGGCTCCAAGCAGGAGCGGCGCCAGAGGTTCGCCCGGGACGCCGCCGAGGTGGCGAGCTGGGACTTTGATCGGATCGTCATGTGCCACGGCGACGTCATCGAGAGCGGTGGCAAGGAAGCCTGGCTGTCGGCATTTGAAAAGGTTCATCCACCACCACACCTGCACATGTATGATGACTGTGCCGCCTAGACATAGCTGACTTGTGTTCTTCTTCGCCACCACCAGTATCTGAACAAGGACGGCACGCCCAAGGAATTCTGAAGCCCAACCACCCCATTTGGCTCCACAATAAACATGCACCTCAAAAGAGCGTTGATGACATCAGCCATCAACAAGTTCAAAACTCAAAGGGTTAAAGGGTTGGGAAAGTGCTCTGTTTATAACATCAGTGATAGAACAAGCTATTGGGCTGGCGCGTTGTAGTGCGAGGTTAGCAGGTGGTCAAAAGTCTCCTCGTTCCGCCTGCCGCGGGGACGCTCTGCCTGACGGGCCTTGCGAGCGGCCATCCGCTCCTCGACCTTGGCGTTCCTGGCCTTGAGCAGGCAAACCACCTGGTCCACGTCGCCTTTGAGCTTCTTCAGCAGACGCTCGTTGCGCTTCCTGATCCTCTCGGCCTTCTTGTCGGAGCTGTCGGTCGGCGCGCCCAAGCCCATCTGGTCGAGCTGGGCCAGCAGCTTCTCCTTGTCGGCATCGTCGCCCTCGACTGTCTCTTGATCCTTGCTGGGTGCCGTGGTGGTCTTGTTGGCGTTGTCGCGTAGGCGCTCCTGCCGCTTGGCGCACCAATTCACGAGCTGGGCCTTTGCCGCGTCCACGTTACCGTCGGCGCGGCGCAGGGCGCCCGTGCACCGGCCCTTGGCTACGACCAGTCCGAGGTCAGCCATGGCTAGCGCCAGAGCCTCGACGCTCTCCGAGTCGACCCCCTTCTTCGCTTCGACGGAATGGGCGTTGCTGAGCTGGAGCTGCTTCTTCTCCTGGAGGGCGAGCCTTGCCGCGAGCCTCTCGGCCCGGCGTGCCTGGCGCAGCTCACGGAGGGACTCGGGCTGGGGGGAATCGGGGCGCGGCGCCGTCTGCTTCTTCAGCTGATTCCGCTGGTGGCAGCGCTCGAGTGCGGTGACGGCCTTGTCCACATCGCCTCCGAACCTGGCAAGCACGCGGAGGCACCTCTTCTCGCAAACATCGACGCCGACCACGATGCCTGCTTCCTGGGAGAGCTTGCCCTTGAGCACGTCGATGGCCTGCATTTCGCCCTCGGCCTTGATGTCGTTGTTAAGTGCCTCAGGCTTATCGTCGACGTAGGTGGCTGTCGTGTCGGTGGCCGGGCCGGTGGTGGGTACATCGGTCGGCTCTTGGATGGGCACCTGCTGGGGAGGGGTGCTGCCGTATTCGGTTGAGGCAGTGGAGACGAAGAGACGGAGTGCGCGTCCAGTAGGGAGGAGCGAGAGCGCGCAGGCGAGCTCATCGGAGGAGGACACGGTCACGCGGTCGGACTCGTCGTCGACGTAGTGGATGCACATGGTCTCCCTGTTGTCGAACACGGTGGCGATCTTCTTGACGAGGATGGTGAATGATGGCGGCGACGGAAGAGCGATGAAGCGGTTCTCGTTGGTAGCCACAAGAGTCACCTTGATGCTGATGGTATCCACGGATTGCTGCTGGTGATGGTTCATGGTAGTTGAGGAGGTGAAGTTAGCTGAGTGTTGTGCGTGTGTCGGTAAGCCACGTCTATGTTCTGCTTGCTTGATGAAGGGACCACCACAGTGGGCTGCCCGTTTTATGGGCGTCGGTTTCGGGCGTGTTCCGTGAAGACCAGCCCGCCAAACCCGACCATTCCCCATTTATGCCGTGATTTGGTTGCTTCGACCGGCACAATCCAAATCAGCGAAAAGCAAACATACAAAGCGTTTCGGAAACCGTTTGCGAAATCTTTGCACCGACAGTTCAAAAACCTGATCGAGTGGCACAGGGGGCGTGGGGAGCGCGGCGAGTCGAGGAAGCGGGTGGAGGATGACCGGCTGGTTGGTTTTGTTGTGAAAATATTGTTTGTTTCGTTGCGTGATTTATAATTGTATGTACACAAGGGCTTGGAGCCTGGTCGTGAGGCGGGAAGCTCTTTCCACCCCACTACCGTCGTGTCCGGGGTGCTGCGACCGGTCGTCTCTCTCGCAGGGTTCACGGCGATTCATCGTCCGAGCGTCGGGACGGGCTGGAAGACGGACCTTCGTCCTTGGCCGAAGAAGAAGAGCCGCCCGGCTTGGTGGTCTTCTTGGTGGCGTTGAGGAGCATGCTCATCGTGATCTTGGCGTTGGGGTCCTTCTGCCCGTCCATGAGCAACTTCTTGCGATACCGAAGCCCGCATCTGCAATCAAGAAGAAGTGAGTTGAGTTGACGCAACCTACAGTCGAGTAGTTGCGAAGGTGAGCGGCGTACGCGTTGCACAGGGTGCCTCGGCCCTCGGGTCCCATTCGCCACTCTGTGGTCTTGGTGGCGCCGCAGTGCGTGCAGACGCGCCCGGTGATGCGCATGCGTGGCTTGCGCTTCTTCTTCATCTCCACCTTGGGCGGCGCCGGCGCGCCGGAGCTGGTGGCCAGCTGCGGCATGATCGACATGTGGTACTTGAACTTGATCTCCTTCTTGCCCAACGCGGCGCAGCTGCTGCCGCCGACCAGCGCCGGGTCGCTCGACGGCGTGGTGCAGGTCGACGACGACGCCTCGGCTACTGCGGTGGGAGGCGGCGCGGCAAAGAGCGCCGAGCCCTGGAGCTGGAAGGGGAACGCGTAGTGGGCCTGCTGGTGGGCACCGGCCGCGGCCGCGGCCAGATGGGGCAGCGCCGCGAGCGAGGGCACCACGAACGGCGACGCCAGCTGTCCGGGCTGCTGCCCCTGTGGCTGTTGCTGCGGCTGCGGTGCGCTGCCGGCGGCCGCCGGAAGAAGCGACGCAAAGTTGGACAACCGGTACTCGGCGAGACCTATTATATAGTTCCACCCAATGACACGAAACACCCAAAAGTCAGTCAAGCAATTTTAACCGACGACCGTGGTCGGGGTGATCATCATCCAAGGTGATCAACTCCGCGCGGGCGGTAAATGGAGCCAGAAAGCTTCAAGGAAACTGGGAAAGACAAGTTTGCGGGCGAGTTCGCGGCCCAAAACAGTCGGTGGAGTGGTCGGTCGGACGTACCCGAGGCGGCTGCGGGCGCGGGCTGAGTTCCCACCACGGGCGCTCGTGGTTGCTGTTGCTGGTGCTGGTGCTGAAGGGCCGCGTAGTGCTGGGCGAGCTGGGCGAGTTGGGCCTGCTGATGCTGGTGCTGGGCGTGGATCTGGCCAGGCGACGCTGGCGACGATGACGAGGTGCCGGGCGACGAGGGCGCCGATGATGACGCGGCGGGCGGTACGGGCAGCTGTACGAGGAAGGGGCTGAAAGAGAACTGGGCCTGGGGCTGCGCCGACGCGCCACCCTGGGCGGCAGTGGCAGTGGCGATCCCCGCGGACGACTGGGCGGCGGCCATTGCAGCCGCGCAGGACTGGAGGGAGGCCATGTCAACCGACGGCCCGCCCGCAGTCCCTTGGGGCACGATCTGTGAGCGACATCATGGAGAGCGTAGGTGAGCAAAAGATTGATTCATCTATCATCACCTTTACGAGAAGAGGGAGGAGGCCGTACATAGAGAGGAACGTAACAAATCTGGCCGAGCTGCTGATGACGGCCATCGGCCATGGGCGGTTGCATGGTGAGGGTCTCCAGGTTGGGCTAAATCGTTCGGTGTAGCGCTATCGTTCAACTAAAAGCTTGACGCAGATAGACGAAGGTTATGTGGTTCTTTGAAAAAAGAACTGTTTTGGCTGCTTCCTTCTCCTCTTCTCTGTGTGTGTTCTTCTCTTTCGAGGGTCTCTCTTCAGTTATGGAAGTGAGAGCGTGCCACAAACTATGGACAGCAAGCAGAAGAGTCGCCCAACTGCCGCAACCCCACAACCAGGCGCGTAGCGGGCTCGCTGGTTGCGGGATCGCCGTCAAGGGCCGACAGCCATTGGACCCGCAAGGGAGTTTAGAGTGTCGACAAGGCCGAAAACAGGCAAAACTGGAGAAGATCCCTAAAACAACGCAGTTTTATGTCGACCGCCCACAAGTTGCGCATTGGCGGCTTTTCAGTCCGGCAACTGGCGGAAATCTGACGAATTGGCCTTTTTTCTGGTTGGTTGCATAAAACACCACCTGTGTGCCCATAGGTGCGAACGGCTTCCAACTTTCCTGTGGGCGGGGATAACGCAGAAAGTCAGAGTTGCGGGCAGCTAACGATCGGAGTCTGATGCTCGGCGCTCGTGCTCTCTCGGGCTCCGGGCAAGTCGTCTGCGGTTCTTCGTTGGCTCCTTCCGCCCGCGCTGATGCCTGCCTGCGGGCAACCAACAACGTTGGCTGCAGCTTTCTGCTCCTACCAAGCACGTCAGTAGACGGTGTCGACTTTGATATCTCAACTATGTTGGCGTCCCTTCGGCGAGCAACCATTTACGGTGCCTGGTGAGTTGTCAGCGGCTGCCCGCTGGTTACATGCCAGATCACAAACCGAGCCAATGAGAACCAGCGTGACGACTAGGACAGCAGCGCGTTGGCGATGAATCGGCCTGAGGTTGTCCTGTTTTCTGTCGAATCTCGGCCACCGACCCTCCCTCTATTAAGTCCCCCCCCCCACAACCTCGGTATAAAACCAACACAGGCCCATTGACTCTTCACACTCCACTTTATACTCGATCACTCACTCGTGCACGCAACAATGTTCAAGACCATCATCTTCGTGGTAGCCTGCCTCTGCCTCTTCTCCACTCAGGTCCTGGCCCAGACGGCGACTACGCAGACCGTGGAGGCCACCAACGCATCGGTGGCCTACCAAGGCGACGCCGTCGGGACCTTCATCGGTACGCCACCGCACCATTCACCGCTCACACTCTCCTATACCCAACACTGACGATTGTCACGATGACCGTGCAGGCGAGCCCACTGTGAAGAGCGCCAACGCAACGGGTGAGTGGGTTGTGTTTGGGTTACTGATGCTCGACATTGCGGGCTTTGTTTACCTGTTTCACCACTCCGGGGCCAAGCCAGGCCTCACCACGGACACCAACAAATCGCTCGTTTAGTTTATCTGCGACATCATCAATATGATCATACCCTCGTTCTTTCTTTTTACACTCGGCGGGCTTGACCATCACGGCATCATGACTGACCAGGTTCTTTCTCTTCTCTTCTCTTTTCTTTTGGTCACGGACGCAGCCACCGTCGGTACGCTTTCTAGCTTTGACCTCCTCCCTTGTTGTGAGCTGACCGCGGCTGTTCTCTTCGCACCACAGAAACGTCTCCCGTGGTCGTGGGTGCGGCCGCTGCCGAGGTTAGCCCGGTCGCAGTCGCTGCCGAGATCAGCCCGGTCGCAGTCGCCGAGGTCAGCCCGGTCGTAGTCGCTGAGGTCAGCCCGGCCGCCGTTGTCGTCGCCGAAGTGAGCCCCGCTGCTGCCGCCGTGGTCGCAGTAACTACCCCCGTGAAGACTGTGTCCACCGTCGCGACTGTCCCCACCGTACACTTTCCTCCTCCTCCTCTTCCCCCCCCCTCCGGGGTCCGCCCAAACTGACTCTCTTTACCTGACACAGGCCCAAAAGGTGGTGACGGTGTCGGCGACCAGCTCGGCGGCCTCGCTGGAGTCCTTCCTCTCCTTCCTCTTCTAAAACTTCATCTCAGTCGATACTACTTCCTCCTTGCTCAAAGAGATGATCATAAAACTCTAGAATTGCAGAGGACGTCATGAGGCACCAGTTCACGGGTTCTTCTGCCTTTACACTCTTTTTCTTCTTCGAAGTGAAGCGGGCGTGTGGGTAGTCATACGCGGCTTCAGAGGTTGGCGAGGAGCGAGTCGGCGGTGGTCTTGTCGACGCCCTGCTCGTCCACGGCGATATAGTCCACCACGCCGTTGGTAGCGATCAGCGCATAGCGAGCGCTCCTGGTGCCGCCGAAAGGACCGGTCTCCTTGGTCAGGCCGATCTTGCGGGCAAAGTCGCCGTTGCCATCAGCTGCAGAACAGGAGGAGGTGTAGGTGAGCAGGCAGTAGAACAGGAGAAGATAGAAGATGAAAGAAGAAGGAGAGCACGCGTACCAAGGAAGGTGATCTTGCCCTTGGCGCCCTGCGACTCGGCCCAGGCGTCCATGACGAACGCGTCTGGCATATGCCAAATCCCACGAGTAGCGGGTGAGCGCCACCGAACAAGGCAGGAGAAGACAAGACGAGAGGAAAGGCGGGAAAGAGGGGTTACCGTTCACGGCCGTGCAGTAGACGGCATCAATGCCCTTCTGCTTGAGCTTGGCCGCACCCAGGACGAACGACGGGCAGTGGGTCTTCGAGCAGCCGGGCGTGAACGCGCCGGGCACGGCGAAGAAAGCCACCTGCGCCCAGGATCCAGTGGATGGTAAGCAAGGCTTGCATTTTCTTTGCCAGAATCGATTTCTGCGCTGTTGGGTGTACCTTCTTGTTGGCAAAGATGTCGTCAAAGCCGAGCGGGGTGGGCGCGTCGTTCACGAGGGTGAGGAAGCTCACATCAGTGGGGATCTTGTCGCCAGCCTTCAACGCCATCTTTGCGACAACAGAGAATTGATTGATTAATCGATCATCAATTTTGTCAGCGGCAGCGCACAAGCAAGCGTGCCATGAGGCGACGTACTGTGTAAGTTTGTTGTGTGGAGTATTGGGTGTGTAGCTTGTCTTGATGTATTGGCCCAACAAAATTGTGCCCTTTTTATTGTGCCCTCTTTTTTCCCCTTTTGGCCGTGCGGTAGCTTTCGTCTCTTCACCGCCGAGAACGACGCCGGTTCTAGAAGATGGAGCTCGGCTCATGCGCCGATATGCGGGCGGGCGAAGGAGGAACGGGGAAATGGAGAACATAGGAGGCTTGGCGCGTCATTACGAGATCTTTAATTACAAAAATGGCAGGGGGTGATTTGGAGGGAAATTGGGCCTTGGCCATCTACCACTCCTCTTCTTCTTCCTCTTCGCTCTCCTGCCAGTAGCGTTCCTCTTCGATTTCATCCACGGTCTTGGGGCTCCTCCTCAGCTGCAGCGAGATACCCAGCGCCACGTTGGTGTGCTTCCCTTCCTCATCACGGAGGC
The DNA here is from genome assembly GCA_902749335.1 of Acanthamoeba triangularis. NCBI lineage: Eukaryota > Discosea > Longamoebia > Acanthamoebidae > Acanthamoeba > Acanthamoeba triangularis. The sequence continues at coordinate 12,527 of CACVKS010000785.1, forward strand.
CCGTGAACAGCTCGCCCAGCCGCACCTTCGCCTGGGCGAAGAGCGGAAGGTCGCCCAGAGCGAAATGGGGCGTGCTGAATGTGTACTTCGGTTGAATCGATGCTGTCGCCTCCTCTGCGACAGGTGTTGCGGAAGACGCGGGCTGCGATGGCACCGAAGCTGATGAAGGCGGAGAAGAGAGGGGATCGGTGGAGGAAGCGAGGAAGAGTCCTGAAGAAGGTGAAACGAGCGAGGAAGAGGGTGCCGGGTAGTGAGAGGGCTGAGTGGTCGCGAGAGTGTAGAGCGAAGGGGAGGCAGGCGAGTTGGGAGATGAGCTGAGCAGGGCCGACATGGTGAGACCTCCAGAGACGAAAGCCACCGTGTGCAGTACGAGCCCGCTCCTTCTCACTCCTCCTCTAGCGTTGTTCATCTCGATCTCGATTTGAAATTTCCTTTCGGCCTTACACCAAAATTTCAAATCCTGAAACGGAGATGGAGGATAAGAGGAGAGATGGGTGGTCAGATCATGAGTGAGGCCAAGGAGTGATGAATAATACGATGTTATCAGATGATGGGCCATTAGAGGGTAAGAGAAAACGATAAACTTGATTTAAGAATTAAATGGCAAGAAGAGAAGAGGAAGATTTACAAACCTAATGCTTCGTTCTCCGTGTGCAGAACAAACTGTACCCTCGGTGCCCGCTTGTTTCTTCTCTGTTGATGAGCAAGCACTTGGCCAAGCAGACAAAGGACAGGCATAACCAGATGCGGAAATTTCAGAACAAGTGCCACTCCGTCAAACATGTGAAAGAGGTATGCTTCATTTGATACAACGTTTTTAAAATTTTTTGTGTTAAGGCTAGGACGAGCCACGTGTCGGAGGTTCGGACAGAGGGCGGTGCGGCTGTGTTCTGCCAAGCGACGTCTCTCACCTCGCTGTCGTGCTGGTGGGGTTGTGGCGGTTGCCTTAGAGCGGGTGGAAGTCTCGCTGCCGTCAAACCCAAAGTACCACTTACCCCGCCTCCTATACGTCTACTACCCCAGGCCTGGCCCCCCAAATTCTTTTCCAGGGATGGAAGTGTGCCCTCCGCCCCTTGTTAGCTCTGCTCCCGGCGCACCGCCCGACGGCGGAGGCGCCCAAATGGTCACCGCTCTCTACGGCGGCTGGCGGGTCACCTTGTCCTCCTCGACGGACGACGGTCTGTGTGTGAATGTAGAGTGGGTGGCCACCGCCACCACCACCTCGTCCCCTTCAACCCCACCCCCAATAC
>CACVKS010000787.1:0-18969 GCA_902749335.1 Acanthamoeba triangularis
TGTGTGTGGTGTGTGGTGTGTGGTGTGTGGTGTGTGGTGTGTGGTGTGTGGTGTGTGGTGTGTGGTGTGTGGTGTGTGGTGTGTGGTGCGTGTACCGTGGGTCAACAGGTGGCGGACGATGGGTTCGTGGTCGTGTTCGACCGCCATGTGCAATGGAGTTCCGCCGGTGCTGTAGGCATCGACGAACTCCGAATCCACGGCCTGGTTGATGTCGAACCCGAGCTCGAGACACAGCACCACCCCTGCGTCAAGGTCAAATCGTTCACCGTGAGAACGACACACACGTCACACACGACACACACACGCACACACGCGCGCACCCACACCCCCGCACACACACACACACACACACCTTCGAGCGAACCGCTAGTAGCGGCCTTGTGCAGGAGCGAGTGACCAGAGTCCTGGTCGCGCGCGTCGACGATGGTCTGCTTGACGCGCGCGTCCATCCAGCCCATGCCGCGTCGTTCGACGAGCGTGAGCAGGGTGGTGAGGTCCAGCTCGGCCAAGAGCAGATCGACCACCGACTGGCCCTCCTGGTCGCGCACGCCCTCGATGTCGACTCCCGGCTGCTGCGCGAGCAGGTACCGCACGGCCGCGGCGTTCTGGTGTCGCAGGGCAACGTGCAAACAGGTCGAGCCCTGGGCGTTCTGTTGGTTCCATGGCAACGGCTGCCCCCCGCGGGCCGCCAGCAGCTCGACCAGGCGCGGCAGGCACTCGGCCGCGTACTCCTCCGAGCGGGCCAGCTTGTGCAGGAGCGAGTCGCCCTGCGGGTCGGCGGTCAGCTCCAGGCCGGTGTCGACAACATTGCTGACGTCACACAGGAGTAGCTTGAGGCCGGGGAGCGAGTGGGCGAGCAGGGCACGGTGGAGCACGGAGCGGCCGGCGGCGTCGCGGGCGGTGACGTCGGCCCCGTGGTCCACAAGGCATTTCAGGAATTCGTACGATGCCGAGTGCTGCACGTTCGTGTGCAGCGGCGTCTCCCCGTCGTCGTTGGTCGCATTGACATCCGCGCCGTGCTCTGCGAACGATGAGTTGCATGGTTGGAATACCAATCAGGGCTTGCGCGGGTGCGTGTGCGAAGGCGCGTGGTTGGAGTACCGATCAGGGCTTGCGCGTGTGCGGCCTTTGAGGTGGTGTTCCCGGGCGACCGAGCGCCGGCGACGTGGAGCGCTGTATTCCCCAGCTCGTCCCGCAGCGCCACACTGCCCTGTGGACCGCACACGACCAGCGACCAACGGCACGAACGTGACGTGCCGGTCAGCATCGGCGCTGGTTCGATGGGGACGAGGGGCACGCACGGGTGGCACGTCCTGCAGGATGGCCTGCAGGGCGGGCAGCTGCTGGTCCTCCTTGGCCGCACACAGCAGCGCGCGGGCCGTTTCGGCCTTTCGCTGGTGGTCGGCCTCGAGCGCGTTGACGGCTCGGACCAGCAGCCGGACCGCGTCGACGTTGCCCCGGTTGATTGCCCGGCACAGCGCGCTCTCCCCCTAGACCAGACCACACAAATCAGTGAAAAGAGCCCGATGCGGACCGTGCGTCGTGTGTTGCGTGTCGCGTGTTGCGTGTTGTGTTATATGTCGTGCCGACGCACGTTGTTGTTGACCAGCACCAGGCTGATGTTGGGACACGCCAGCAGCAGTTCGACGCATTGCGTCGATGCTCCGGGTTCGGCCGCCGCCTGGTCGTGACAACATGCAGGAATTCCACCGTCACCGTCGACATCACCATCCAGGGTCCGAGGGGTACCTTGTGCAGGGCCGTGTCACCCAGCCGATTCTGGGCGTTGACGTCGGCCCCTCGCTCGATCAGCTCCTTGACCGCGCCGCCGCACGATCTGCCCCCCCCCCCGTCAGTCGGTCATATCCAGCCTTACTCTCTCTCACCGCCCACGGGGGACAAGTGGTGCGGCGCCTAGCAGCAGGAGGTGGCGCACCGCAGGGCGGCCAACATGAGCGGTGTGTTGCCGTAGGCCGCCTCGCGCACGTTCGGATCCGCACCCGCCGCCAGCAGCATCTCTGCATCCAGCGCACACGGCACACGGCACACGGCACACGGCACACGACACACGGCACACGACACACGGCACACGGCACACGGCACACGCAGGTGAGAGAGGACACGATCATGTATGTGGGAGGGGTGTGCGACGCAGTACGCATGTAGTCGGCCCGGCCGTACTTGGCGGCGGCGAGGAGGGCCTCGCCCGTGGCCGCCCGGTCGAGCGTGGGCGCCGCGGCGAGCAGGGCGGCCAGCACGGCGGTGTTGTCGGCAACGGCCGCCGTGATGGCGCCCACGAGGGCCGTCTCGCCGCCGCGCCTGCGACCGCGACCGCCGGCAGTGGCCACGGGCTGGTCAGGACCGGCCCCCGCTGCCACGAGCTCCTTCACTCGCGCCACCTCTCCCTCCTGTGCCGAATGGCCAGACATTAGAATTCAATTCAAAAGATTGAAAATCAAATCAGTAAATGAAAGAAAAGAGCGTGTGCACCTTTGCTGCCGCGTAGAGCTGCGCCTCAAGTGAAGAGTCCTTGCTGTCGTCCATCGTGCCGGCGAAGAAGGCGAAAAAAAGAATAAGGAATTCTATTATTAATATATATATATAAACATTTATTAATTTTTGTCCTTCTGGTGCATAATTCCAAAAAGCAGGGAGAGCGCAGTGAGGGGAGCACCGTGGGCAGGAGGCGCGCCGTAGGCGGGTGTCGAGGTGAAGAGTGGTGCACAGCTGAGAGAGGGCCATCACAAAGCCATGTCAATGTCACTCAAGAAAAACGTGTGAAGCGGGTGCGCATTGCTGTGGTCCAGCCCAGGGTTCTTGTTGTTTGAACCTTAACACGATAGGACCATGCGCGTCGCGTTTAATGTATGTACACACTACAACGCGCATGACCAGAGGCCAGTCAGTTTCGTCGTTGATTCCCGCCAACGTTGGTGTACGGATGACCGTTCGGGTGCTTGGACTCAGTCCACGGGCCGCTTCTTGGCAGGCGGCAGGTGGAACAGCTCGTCCACGTACTTGTCCAGCTGGTCCGCGCACTTGTAGTACACCGTCTCTGGCGCGTTGTACGTCCTGCGAATATAATAATAATAAAAGGAAAAGAAAATATTAATCAGCCAACATAATTATTATTATTGCATTATCAAATAGTAATAGTAATAGTAATAGTAATAAAATTGCGGACGTACCGGCAGTTGGCGAACATGCGCCGAAGGTCGGCGATGAAGATGTCCTGGGTGATGTAGTACTGTCCCGCGGCCAGCCGCTTCTCCATCGTCTCCAGATCTGCGTCGTTTGTGTGTGTGAGTGCGTGTCGTGCGTGTGTCGTGCGTGTGTGTTGCGATGGCGGTACCGATAGGGTCCTTGATGATTTCGTGGTAGTGCGGGGCCTCCTTACGGGAGACGGGCTTGAGGAAGGGCCACGCGGAGGCATGGGCCTGAATGGACTTGAGCTGCTGCTTGAGTACCTCGTGCAGGTACTCGATGTTCTCCTCCTCCTGCTGCGGGGTAGCGGTCGCCCGCCACGTCGACTCCTCTGCACCCACCACCACGCAGGCACGTTAACTATGAAGGGAAGGAAAAGGGAGAAAGGAAAACACAAAAAGAAATAAAAAGAGAAAAGAAGTGTGGGTGGTGAGGTTGGTTGAGCGTACTAATGCCGGGGATGTCCTGGACCTTGACCCGCTTGAGCTTCCTCTGGAAGTTGAGCCCCGGACGCACAACCTCGTACAGGCTGCTGATGCTCTTGATCGCACTCTGAACCACCTACAAAACCCAATATTGTGCGTGCGTGTCGTGCGCGTGCGGCAAAGTCAGCAGCTGAGTGGATGGGTGGTGGCTTCGCCAAAGAAAAAGAGAGAAGCGTACCTCGCGTTGCTTCTTGAGAATGACGGGGAGGTCGAGGTAGTGGATGAGGGGCGAGATGACGCACTCCATGGGCGTGCCGGCGTCGTAGTCCTTGATCACCCCCACCCATCGCTTCTTGTCCAACGTGATCTCCTCCGTGAAGCCCTACAACCCCCACAACCCCGCCACCGATGATCAACGCTGTTGTCGCACAAAGAAAAAAAGAAGAAGTGGTCGTACGAGCTTCTTGAAGAAGCCGATGGCGTAGTTGTCGGCGTAGGTGAGGAAGTAGTACAGCTGCTGCGTCTTCGCGAACTCCTTCAGGTGGTTCAGCACGTGCCTGCCAATGCCCTGTCAAGGCGCGGCCGCGTGAGCAAGAGAAGAAAAATGAGAGAAACCGGAAGAGAAAAGCGTGTGGTGCTGGTGGTGGGTGGTGGTGCGCACTCGAATTTGGAAGTCGACGGAGACGGCGAGGAAGGCGATCTCGAGGAACCCGTTCTCGGGGAAGGGGCGGAAGCAGATCCCGCCGATCACCTTCCCGTCGCGCAGACACACCAGCGAACGGTGGTTCCTACGCGGAAGGAAGAAGAATGTAAGGAATCCGTGCCATTCCTCGCATACAACGGAAACAAAGCTTGGGGAGCACAGGGAGAGTAGTACTTACTTGTCAAAGACGAGGCGGGAGATGTATTCGCGGGGCATCTTGGGGAGCTGGCGCGAGAAGATGTTCTTGAGGTCGACCAGGTAGAACATGTGCTGCCGGATGTTGTCGTTGGCCACCACCCGGAACTCGAACGTCGCCGTCTGTGGCTTCGGCTCCTCCTTCCTGTCCTCCTCCTCCTTGATCGCTGTCGTTGCTGCTGACGTGGCACACCACACACCCACACACGCGATTGGGGGGCGCGAGCCCGGACACAAAGCAAGTGAGTTTGAAATGAGTTTGAGATTGAGATTGTTATTTGTGTTTTTTGTTTCGTTATGTTACCGGGGGGGGGGTGATGGTACCGGTCTTGGCCTTGCCCTTGCCACCGCGGCCGCGGCCTTCGCCGTCCTTCTCGTCCTCCTTCTTCTCTGGCCCGAGCGAGATACGCGATCGGCCCCAGTACAGCAGCCCCGGCTCTTTCTGTGGTTGTTGGTTGATGTCGTTGCGTGGTGTCACCGATTAGCCATCAGAGGTGTGTGTGTGTGTGCCATGTGTGTCATGTGTGTCATGTGTGTCGTGCTGCGTGTGGTCTATGATCGTACTTCGTTGGGCACATTCGAGATGATCCACGCGCCTGGCGTCGTATCGCCGTCATCCGGCGGCACTGCAATGGCACGCGCACCATTAATGAGTACTTCCAAAGCTGCGCCCGATAAAACGGGACTCGRCAGAGCGGGAGGGCATTCGTACGGAGGGTCGAGCCGCGACCACCGGCAGGTTCGGTCTTGATCTTCTTCTTGAGGCCGACAGAGGGCTCTTCCTTGAGCTTCCGCTTCTTTTTCGCCTGACCACTTGCCTCTGCTACACGACCACGACCACGACCACGACCACGACACAACGACCACGACCAACCGTATGACAGGGAAAAATGCAATAAAAAACAAACGTGAGTCGTCAGGTCACCGAGCTCCGTGGTGGTGATGGTGGTGGTTACCATTGGGCTGTGATGGGGACTGCAGCTGCGATCCCGCGAACCCGACGGGCGATTGCGGCATCATACCCGTGGGCGACTGCTGCCCCATCTGTGCCCCGGCGCGCAGCCACAGTCAGTACGGGCACCAACTCCACACTCGCGGCACGCACTCGGCACACACCGCTGTAGTGCGGGCTGCAGTGTTGTTGGGGAACCGGGTAACGTGTGGGGCGGCGTACCATGGGGTGCTGCTGTATGCCGCCGGGCATCTGGCCCATCATGCCCTGCTGTTGCTGCTGGCGGTACCGGTTGCGGTACTGCTCGAATCGCTGCAGGAGGCCCTCGTCGAGAATGCTCGACACGTCCTTGTGCAGCTCCTGATTCGGGGAGAAGAGAGGGTGAATCGACCATGAAGAAGTGAAGAGAAGCGAAGACGACCGCAAAGAACGAAGAGAAACGAAGGAAAGCGGAGAAGAAGAGAATTTGGGAGGGGGGCTACCTTCTCCAGGTTGCGCACGAAGGAAGGCAGAAGAGATTGGATCTCCTTGTGGCCCATGCTGCTCTGCACAAACGAGTTTTTGACTTGCTGCAGACGCACGTGGTAATGATGACATCGGCGCACCAAGATGATTGGTTAGTACTAACAGGAAAAATTGATTACCACTCTGTCTGAAGGCGGGAGAGCCAACCGCGAACACGGCGCGCAGCATGTGGAACCCAAAGACCTCCGACGTCTTGTACTTGCCGATCTTGGTCGGGTCGCAGTAGGCCAGCCACCTGTCGACATCAATCTTGTTGAGCCCAACACGAAACTCTCTCTCTCTCTGACACACGACCCACACGACACGACACGGACAAAGAGATGCGAGAGAGAGAGTTGGTGCCAAGACCTCTGGTAGGCGAGCATGGGGTCGTATTGCGGGTCGTGCGGAGGATCGTCGTCTTGAGGCGGTCGCAGCTGGTGGTTGTCAATGGCGTTGATGAGCAGCAGGGATATGCGCTCAATGTTCTGCTTCTGCACCTCGCTGATCTTCGGGATCAGCTTGTACGCGTTCACATAGTTGCGCATAATCTGCCGACACACGACACGACACGACACACGACACACAGCGGTCAGCTGCTCGTGTGCATGCCGCTCACCAATCATACTGCGCACCTGCGAAATGACGGGCTTCTCAAAGGGCGGTCCACCACCAGAGTCCTGGCCAGGGAAGTAGCCTCCGGCCGGCGATGTAGGCGTTTGGTTGTAATGCTGTCGACAACAAGTCAGTCGGTCAGTCAAGAGAGAGGGAGGAGCGCGAGTGTGAGAGAAGGAGTAGTACCGTAGCTGCGGGGTTCGGACCCATGCCCTGCATGCCGCTGCTGTCTTGAGGCATCCCCATGGCGCCGGGAGGCATGCCGCCGCCCCCGCCGCCGCCGCCCATGTGTGGCGGGCGACCGCCCATGCCGCCCATCTGCATTCCGCCGCCCATCTGCATGCCGCCGCCCATGCCGCCGCCCATCGGCATTCCACCGCTCATTCCTGAAAATGGTTGGTACGCCAAGCCAAGCGGCCGTTCATCGATCAGTTGGTGCGAAAATTTCGGTTTCGATGGGTCGACATAGGTAGTGCGTACCGGGCGGCATTCCTCCCTGCTGGGCCATCTGCATGCCCATCGCGTTTGGGTTGAGCGCGGGCTGCCCCTGGGGCTGCGAGGGCGGTGGCACTCGGTTCAGTTGTCTGCCGAGTGGTTGGACACAGCACACGCATAGACATTACACGCACGGCACGACACACGACACACGACACACGGAGAAGAGTGAAGGAGGAGGGATCGAGAATGTGTCAGCCAAGTGTGTTGGATTGGACGGTTCATCGATGAGGGGAACGACGCACTCTCTAAGGAGTCCGATCTCGCGGGAGAGGTCACGATCGCGGCACTGCATCAAGTTGTTGATCTTGAGCGCGAGGATGACGCGCCTCTTGAGCTCGGGCATGACGAGCGTGAGCAGGTTGCCGTGATTCGTGATCTCGTGGCCGCAGTCGCGGCAGCTGGTCTTGCGCTCCAGCTGGGGCACCGGCTGGTTGTTGGCCATGGCCTCCTTGATCTTGGCTTCGGCGAGCAGGTTCGGGTTCTTCCACCCCGTACACATACACTGCACACGCAATACTCCTTAGATAATATTCTCATTTTTCTGATTTTTATTCTCTAGAAGTAAAGAAAAGAAAAGAAAAGAGCAGAAAATAAAAAATCACATCCAAATGAGGGGGTGGCGGGTGAAGATTTCGTTGGAGGGGGTCATGAGAGCTCTTGCACAAGTACCTCAGGCATAAAGCACGGACAGTGGGGCGCAATCACGAGGTAGCTCTTCGTAATTGCATGCTGCTGTTGCTGGCGTTGGAGCGCTGCAGCTTGCTGCTCAGGAGTCCACCCGTTCGGCGGTTGCCCCTGCCCCCCTTGGCCTCCGCCCTGCATCATCTCGCGCCAAGAATTTCTATCGAAATCGAGAGTTGCGTGATCTCCAAGCCTTTCCTGGTCCAGAAAAAATCTTTTTGCCTTTTAGCCTTTTTAATAAAAGGAAAATTTATTTTCTCTTTCTTTTCTGTACAGTTTCGGCCGACGGTATGCCAGGCATTCAGCCGAAGGCAGGACCGGTGCCGAAGGAGATGATGCCGGGCGACGACGGTGGGGAGATGATGATGGGCGCCGCCGAGTTGACCCCCAGGCCCTGGATGGCCGAGGGGGGAGACGACGATGAGGAGAGGGCCGACGAAGAGGGAGACGACGACGAAGGGAAAAGCGACGGAGGCGACCCGGTCAGGCCCGACGTCATGTAGGTGAGTGGCGGCATGGCGGTGAGCACGGAGAATAGAGATGCTGCCTGCGGCTGCGGCTGCGGCTGTGGCGGCTGCTGGTGAGGAAGGTGCGATGACGTCGACGAGGCCGGTGATGTCAGGAAAGACGTGTTGAGCTTGACCGGCAGTGGAGGCATGTTTGCGCACACCGGCTGCATCGATTGCCTGGACACCCGCGCACCATTCTTAATACAACAATCATACACAACCACCCGTACGACACACGCAACACCCGACACACACGGTTCGGTTTACATCGCGTCGGGTACCATTTGAGAATTCGGGAGATGTTGGCGGCAAACTTGCGCATGAGGCTGTAGTTGATCTTGATGCTGCCGTTGACGAGGTTCTCGCGGATGATGGTGATGATCTGCACGTTCTCCTCCAGCAGCTGGTTGGCCATGATGTCGTTCATGTTCACCACGCTCACGGCATCGCCGCCGAACCCGAACGGGTTCACCAACGCCTCGGCACCGCCCCCGCCAGCGGCGCTGTTGGGCATCATCGAGGGCAGGGCCGAGTGGGCCGCGGACGACGACGAAGAGGGCGAGGCCAGGGACGACGACGGGGTGGAGAGCGGAGACGAGGAGGGCAGCGTGTCGTCCGCCGCCGACGATAGGTAGAGGCCCAGCATGGATGACGTCAGCGAGAGCGAGCCCGACAGCACCGCGTCCATGGTCTCATCTACCACCGCCGCGGCCGTGTTGTTTCCGCTCTTCGGCGCCGCTTCTCCCTCTGGCGAATCCTGCAGGCGAGAGCCATTGGGAAAAGAAGACAAAAACAAAGAGAGAGAAAATGAGAAAGAAAAGCATCATGAACCGTACCGGCCGCTGCTTCTTCCTGGTCTCGATGGTGGGCGATGGCTGGACGAATTCCCGCTTCAGGCCTGCCTGCTGCATTGCCTGCTGTTCCTCGGCCGCTGCGGCCGCGGGCGACTGCCAGAAGACGCGGGCGTGCAGCTTGACGTCGTAGGCCGACCGGCCCGCCACCAGCTGGCTCAGCTTGATCCAGTCCCCGTCTGTTTTGTGTGTGTGGCCAAGGTGGGAGACGGTTGGGACGTGGTGAGCAGCAACACTTCATGCAGCCCGCACGCCACAAGGATAGACGAGGCAGGCGGTATACCGCTCACTTCGGCATCGGCCGACAGACCGAGCTCTTTCAGTCCCTGGTGGTCCATGCAAGGCCGAGAGTGGCGGGTTAGGGAAAGTGGTAGTGGTGGAGTGAGGGTGGGAGAGGGAGTAGCTAGGGAGGAAGATGGGTGGTACAGCGACAAACTTGATGTGTTCGTCCTTGGTCCACTTCTTGAAGATGGACTCACTCACTGACTTCTTTCGCCATCCTTGTCTGCACGCACGCACAAACGCGCTGTCAGACGCGGCGGCGCAACGTCGGACAGCTGCGCAGCTGGCAGCATCTCTACGTCGTACGTTTGAAATTTGAGAGCACTTGATTCCTTCTTGAAGGCAAACAGCTCTCTTCGATTGAGAGAATTCTGTTGGGACATGAGCCGAGTTAATGATGGCCTCAACGCATTATTTATGTATATAAATAAATATTTATATTACATTATGAAATAATACGTATGATAAAGATTAAGCGAAAAGGAGCGTGTACCAGCTCTTCTTCTGTAATATCGTATCGATTCTTCGATTCCTCCTCCATCTTGTTCGTGATTTCTGAAAGAAGAAAAAGCAAGTTACGTTTCTGCTCATTTTCTTTTTTCTTTTTTCTTTTCTTTTTTATGTGTTTTGGCGATGGAGCAGCCACGGTTGCAGCGGCAAGGGTGGCAAGGGCTGAGCTGGTCTGCTCGGGCAGTGGTGGTCATGCTGATCTCCGCGTCCGTCGCATTCATTTACTCTGACCGGCTCACGCCCCACGTCCACCGGCTCACCGACGCTTGTACCGTCACCCTCCGCTCCGGAGCGTTTTCGTCTATTTTATTGATTTAATTCTATATTTCATATTTCTTTTCCAAAATCATTTTCACTTTAAATGATTTAATTCTTTTTTAAAAAAATTTCATGCAGTGTGGGGAGCAGAGCCAGCGGGGGAGCCTGCGCCCTGGGTGCGAGCCTGCAGCGGCCGACGCTTCTTCCAATCCGACACCTGCGCCAACGTGTGCGTGTACTCTTTCTCTGCCGCCCGACACTCTGCGGGGAAGCTCACACGCACAGACAGGTGCGTGCAGCAGGCACAGCTCTCTGTGCGAGAACCCAAGCCCGCCGAGCAGATACAGTCGCGTGTCTCCTGCCACCGGTACCGCACACGCACACGTACCACCGCACACGCACTACCGCACACGCATCACAGAATCACTGGTGCGCAGGTGCCCGCACGAGTGGTTCCGGGCCGATCGGAAGAAGCACGCGCACGCCGACCCGATCTGGGCGCGCATCCACGACCACCAGGGCGACGAGCCCTGGGGCGCGGTGCTCGACGCCGGCACCGGCTCGGGCTCGCTGCGCTTCATCACCCAGCTCAACACCACCCGATGGAGCGCCGTGACCGCGAGCCGCAACATGCACTCCACGCTCACCCAGTCGTTCGGGGCCAAGATCAGGTCGGTCGGTCGTGTGCGTGAGCGCGTGACCCTGTCGGCTGACCATTCAATTGAATTGCACAATTCGTGCAGGCCGGACGACGAGCTGCTGCTGATGAACTGGGACCAGGCCGACCACCCGCTCCAGGGCCGCGTCTTTGACGTGGTGGTGCGTTATTTCTCGTCAACCATTAATGGTTGCATTGCAACATCGTGATCACACCATTAATGGTGGACAAATCGCTACGTGTACAGTTGGCCGATTACCTCTTGGGCGCTATGGACGGATTCTCGCCTTACCGACAGGACCAGGTAACTTGCTCGGTGCAACAACACACACACACACACGAGTGCGTAGACGTCAATTAACTCACAACACGACACACGCGCGTGTGTGCATTGTCTACATTCCATTGAAGATATTTGAGTGGCTGGGCCAATATGTGGGCAAGCGGCTCTACTTCGTGGGCAAGGAGCCCATTCCGGACCTCAACCTGCCCCTCAACGGGACCAAGAGCTCCGGCGGGCAGCTCTTCCTCGACTCGGAGCGGTGCGCTCGCCCCTTCCCCCTCGCTTTGTCCTCTTCCTCACGAGTGCTAACGTCGTTCGCACCGCACGCACGAAGGCTCCGGGACGCCTGCCTGTTGATGGCCGGCGAGCGCCCCTACCGCGAGTACCCCTCCGAGTGGGTACTGCGCACGCTCGAACGGGCCGCGTTCATCGGTTCGTTCGCACGACACACGCGACGCACGCGACACGCGACACACACACCACACACGACACATGGTGGTATACCCACGCTAATGAGTGGACGGCTGCAGTGGAGGGCGTGTGGATGTTTCCGATCCGCTACGTGGGGGAGGCCATCGACGACCAGCTGCGGCTGTGTCGCAACAAGCTCCACAAGATCCGCGACCCCACCCTCCGCTCGGCCACCCTGGAGGCCGTCAAGAACCTCCAGCACCGGTATCTCAGCCTTCCCCTCGCCCGCATCGCAGCCCCAACCCTATTCATCGCCCATGACGTCGTGCGTGTCGTGCGTGTCGTGCTCACAGGGTCGCCACGGATCTGGAGGCCAAGGCCGGCTTCTGCTTCGGCATGGACTACGTCATCGCTGCCCGGCCAGCGGGCAAGTAGAATATTTAATAAAAATATTTATTTATTTATTTTTACACCTTTTTTTGCCTACTTATCTCTTGGGCTTGTTGAGGTAGCGGAGCGACAGATAGGCCAGCACTCGCGATACCACGATCACGCCCACCACGAAGATAATCTGCTCCCGCATGTCATCATTAGCGACGACACGACACGACACGACACGACACGACACGACACGACACGACACGACACACGACACACGACACACGACACACGACACACGGCGCACGGCGCACTCAAACGATAGTTGCAGGCGGAGTGGCACATCGCGCAGGTGGAAAGCATTCTAACGACGGACCTGGAGTCGGTGCCGCTCCCCAAGCCCGCCTACGTCAGCCCACGCGACAACCCGAGGAAGCGCGTCAGCAGCGTCGTGCACATCCCCAGTATCCGGGCGCAGGTGCTCGCGCGGCTGCCGCATTCGCTGCTCTTCGGGCGGCGCGGCGAGGTGACCACCACCACCACCGAACAACTGCCGCCGATGACAGAGAATTGTACAAAGCCGGARAGGCSAACCATCGAACGTTAACTTSTCTCCGCAAACATGTCGAYGCCCTCCTCCACTTCGTCTACCACGGGGTCGTCGCGCACCACCAGCTCGTTCTCGTCCGTGTGGTCGTCGTCGCCCGTACCACCACCACCGATCGCRTGGCGGTGGCCGKTGCCATTCGTGGTGTGGGCGGCCTCWGGTGCGGGCTGGGACGATGATGGGGGAGGCAAGACCGACGACGAYGGCGYCCGCGGCGATGGTGGCGAKGTCGAGAGSTTGCGCATCTCCATCTCGCGGGCGACGAACTCCTCGGCGAACGGGTCCGGCAGGTCCTCTTCGTCGTCCTCGGCCCCGTCGAACAGGCCCTCCTCGTCGTCCTCGGTCTCCAGGTGGGCGTAGGCCCGATTGTCGGCAGAGGCGGCTGCGCAGTGCTCGGGTGAGTCCATTGCACGACCAACGACCACGACACGCGTGGGGTGAGCGAGCGTGTACGAATGCCGAGTTCCTCGACTCGCTGCTTCTTGCGGTAGTAGTACAGGGCCACGGCGCCGCAGGTCGAGACCGACAGGCAACCCACAACCTGCGCACCACCGCGATACAACGTTGTGTAGCGTGTCCTCCCTGTACCTGCGGTGTGCGGTGGTGCGTGTGCGGTGGTGCGTGTGCGGTGGTGCGTGTGCGGTGGTGCGTGTGCGGTGGTGCGTGTGCGGTGGTGCGTGTGCGGTGGTGCGTACCAGCAGGAAGATGGCCACGCCCCAGGCCATCGATATCGGAGCTCTATCGAGGAAGAAACAGTTGCGTGAGCCTAAGGAGCGCAACAGCGATTCTCTACCATCGGGGGGAGGCGCAGTACCCTGGTCCTGTTCCGTTGCCCGCGACGTGCGGCGTCGAAGAGAGTGAGGGCGTGATGAACGACGGCGAAGGCGACGGCGGCACGGAGGCGGTCGGGGTCACGGACGGCGTGGCCGACGGCGGCACGAAGGACGGGGAAACGGAAACAGATGGCGTGGAGGAAGGCGGCACGTGAGAAGCGGAAGGCGACGCTGTGTGTGCGATGCGCGATGCGAGATGCGAGAGTATGAGTGCGTGCGCCGTGTTGTGTGTGTCGTGTGTGGAAGGGGACAGAGAAATTTACCGACGCCGCCGCAAGAGCTGATCAGCATCGCCACGCAACGGCCACTCCAGGCTGTGACACGGCACGACACGACACGACACGACACGACACGACACGACACGACACGACACGACACGACACGACACGACACGACACGACACGACACGACACCATCGGGGGCAGCGACAGAGCGTACCCATCGAGCAGCACTCACTGATCTTCCCGCACACGCACTCCCGCTGGGTCTGGTCACTGCAGCCTGTGCGGACCACGGGCACGGGCCGTTGGCGTCAGCCACACACCGCTGAGCCCCCACCGCAGGGGGTGGCGAGACGTGGGTGGATTGGGGTCGCACCTGGGCAGGTGGAGACCTGGTTGCAGGGGTTGGTGCACTGCGGCGCGCAGTTGGCCCGACACGACTTGGTGGCCCTGTACACGCACAGACTGATCCCCCAACCAACCAACGACGTGTGAGTGCCGCGTGCGCGTGCGCGCGCGTGTGCGAGTGCGCGTGTCGTGTGAGTGCCGCGTGCGCGTGTCGTGCGCGTGTCGTGCGAGAACCTGTCCCATGTGTCCGAGCAGCAGCGACTGTCCTCTTTGCACACGCAGGCCTCCACGGTGGAGTCATTGCACCCTGTTTATTATTTTTACAATAAATCAATAAAATAAAAACTATCTCTATTTTTCTTATCTTTTAAAAAATAAATAAATACAGATAACTGAAAAGAATAATTATGAAATAATAAAATAATATTAAACAAATAGTTTGCGGGTACCGGGGCAGCCCTGCAGATTTTGGAAGCAGCAGGAGCCCTTGGCCGCTGGGCCGCACGTCGCGAGTGGCCCCCGTGCCGTCCAGGCCGTCGAGGCCGATCTTCGTTGATTGGACGCCGCAGCAAAGCAAAGATCGAAGCCAAAGAAGAAAACGACGAAAATCAAAAGGAGCGATAGAGAAGATGAAGAGGAGAAGGAGGAGGATCGAAGGCTCTTTGAGTGATGCATCTCCCTCGAGCTGTGTTGTGCTGTGTGTTGGTGCGTGTCTACCACTGCGGGGCCGCCCTTGTCATCTGTTCACTCCCCGGAGTCAAACGTAAAAACGTAGCGAAAGGAAAAGGGAAGAGAAAAGCGTGTGTGTCGTGTCGTGTCGTGTTGTGCCGTGTGCGATGCAACCCCAAACTACTACGACTACAACTCGGGTGATGGTTGCAAGTGTGTGTGTGGTACACATGGAGCGTTTGTATATAGATATATTGGGTCCGTTGTTGTTACTTGCTTGCTGGGGTCTCTTTGTTGTCCGCTGCGGCCCGCTGCTCGGCTTCCTTCTGCTGCTGCTCGCGCAACGCCGCGCTCTCCGCGCCCACCTGGCCACACGCGACCGCACACCACGCACCGCGTTAACACGGTGATGAAGGAGGCCCGGATCGTGTGCGGTTGGTTGCACGCAGCACACATCGAGGCGGACAGTGCAGATGACGCGTGAGGAAGCTGCGCACACATAGAAGAGGAGGGGAGAGGGCACCTTCTGTTGAAATCGCAGGTTGTAGTGGGACATCTTTTCGATGCATCGATTGAGGCACACCTGAGGCGGCCGGAAGCAAAAGGTGGGATCGCACCTCCCCGTAAATGGCTTGCAAATCGAGAACGAATGAAGGGCGCGATTTTCGAGGAATTGGGTGGGCGTACCTCTTCCTTCTCGACGAGCTGTGGGGTGCGGAGGTTGAAGACGCACTTCTTGAAGCACTTTTCCGTTGTAGAGTTGTACATGGTGAGATAGTCCTGCATCTGCATGGTGGCCATCATGACCTGCATCATCCGCTCCTCATCCGATGCCGACCCCATTCGGGGCTGCTGGCCCGCACCCATTCCCATCCCGAACTGTCTGTTCCCCATGCTCGCTGCTTGTTGGAATTGATTAAAGATTTAAAATAATGTTTTTAAAATATATTTATCTTTTCTTTTTTCAGCGCCAAAAGGAAACAGAAACAAGCACAAGAGCAAGCACAAGCAGGTTCCAAGGTCCACCAGATTGGTGGTGAGTTGCAGATTCAGGTCAGAGCCAAGGCAGCCCTTCTCTAGCAAAGGACCCTCGATAAGATGATCGAAGCAGCGGGTACAGCAAGCCTCATCCTCGTTGCCACATCATCATCATCATCATCATGCCTTTTGCATCTCTTTCCATTCTTTCCATCTTTTCCAATTCTTCGTTCCTCTCCTCCACAGCTGTTGTCGCAGGAGGAGGTGCCCTGGCAGCTTCCCTCTACTACTACATATGGGGCCGCACCTCGTCTGTACGTCCTCCTCCTTTGCTCTGACCGGCCAGTTCCCCCTATCTCACCCCTCGATCTCATGTCACGCCTACACACGCAGTCGCCCCAGTTTGGTGTACCACTGGAGACCGTGGAGAAGGCCGACTCGGGCCTGCCCAAAGCCGTGGACCAGGTCCTGCGATCGCTTCGAGAAGACGGTAGCGCCCTACAATCATTTGCGCACGCCACACACCACACGGCCTACACGAAATGACGGGGAAGGGAAGGGCTCTGACCGGTGTTAGTACTTCTCACGACCAACCATGGCGCGCCTTGCAGGCATACGCGAGCTGGGTATCTTTCGGCAGTCGGGCAGCCGAAAGGTGGTGCGCGAGCTCAAGGAGCAGTTCGATCTCGGTACCTGACCATACCGTCTTCGTCACCCTCGGTCTCTCAGCTCACTAACTCGATCGGCACTTTGGTCGGCCCATCACGGCGTTGGTGCAGGCGGTGCCGTGTCATTGGACAAGGTGGACGCGCACTCACGCGGCGATCTTCTGAAGGTAAAGACACACATGCGCGCCCGGCTCGATGCGCTAATTTCTTCTGACCTCGCCTCGCTCCATTGCGCCCGCGCTGATCTGACCCTTCCCCCTTACCGTTGCCAGTATTTCTTGAGAGAGCTGCCAGACCCGGTCTTCCCCTACAAAGTGTTCAACTTATGCATGGACGTTGAAAGTAACTACCCCTCCCCCCCCAATCGAGTCTTCTCTTGCCACTCTTACGTCTTCGTGGCACTTACACTGGGCTGTCACCACCTGTGTCCACGTGCCCGTGTGTAAACCCAGAGCGATTTAGGGCCGACCAGGACATGCAGCGCTGGATCGCGGCCACCAAGTGCATCGTCGCCGATCTGCCGCCTTCACACAAAACCCTGCTTCGCGCGTTGTGTTACTTCCTCAACGAGGTACGCTCTTCCTGACCCGCCGTGGACCCGCACGCTGCTTGTCGGAGTGGATGGCCCAATCGGTTGACGCGCACGCGCGCACAGGTGGCCCAGCACGCCGAGGTCAACGCCATGGGCGTGACGAACCTGGCGACCTGCTTTGGACCCAACCTGCTGACCACCAAGGACAGCGCCACGCTGCAAGAGCTGCTCGATCTCACGCCGCTCGTCACCCGCTTCATACTCAAGTGCATCGAGAACCGCGAGCAGCTGTTCGAAGAGCTGCCCCAGCCACTGGTGACCACCGCAGCAGCGGCAGCACCTCCGCCGGGAGAAGCTGCGGGCGAGGAGCACACGAGCGCGGCGGAGGAAGAAGGGGAGGAATGCGACATCAAGGAGTACCTCCTTGTTGGCGAAGAAGAAGGCCACGCGGGGACCGGCGAAGGAGATGCCGCCGAGAGGTGATCAACATCATCATCATCATCGAGTACTCGTGTCCTTTTAGTGTGTTTTGTACGTTTTACTCCTTTCTTTTTGGTTGTGACCACACGCCAACGAACACCACGCCACGTCGTGGTTGTAAATAAACTCTTCTTCTTCTTCATTTCTTCATGGCGTGGGTGAAGAACGGACCAGGATGACGGCTCAGAAAATGAAAAATGTTTCACAAAAGAGAACACGAGAAGAAGATGAGAATGAAGAAGCGGGGAGCAAGGAGGTGACACGTTGCAGGTGGGAGGTTGGGAATGTAGTTCGTTGTTCTTTGTACAAATCTAACAACAGAGGAGGTCGCTGCAGTGGGGTGTGAATGGAATATGATACTTGATGTTGTGTTGATATGAAGGCTTGCACCTCTTCACAACGAAATGTGGTGGTGTGTTGTGTGCGGTTGTGGTGTGCAGAGGAGAGAGAAAGGATTGCTGCTCGAGAGAGAGAAGGTGGAGAGGGAGTGTCGGGCCGTGAAATTAAATAAGTAGCCAATGGCCGACGTCGTCGGATGTCGTCACCCGCTTCGGCACCGTGGTCGGTGCGGCCGCCAGCTTGCGCTCAGCAGACGCCCGAGCCAAAGGCGAAGCGCAGGGGCGCGACGGGCGTGGTGAAGGAGCGCGGAATCTCTGCGTCGCACTCTCTCGCCTTGCCGTGGCCGGTGGTGGTGTTGTTGTTGTCCCTCAACAGCTTCGCGAACTGGGCGCCCAGGAGGTCCTGGCCGTCGAGCTGCATGGGGCTGCCGGCGGCGAGCAGCTCGGGCACGGCAGCGGGGGCGTCCTCAAACATGGTGTCTCTTTCCTCTTCGGCTTCCTCGACAGCTTCAGCTAGCACATCGTTGAGCTCTTCATCGTCTATGCATGCTGCCAGCTGAAGAGGGTTTTCGCCTGCACAACGAGAAAAGAGAGGTATTAGTGTTGACCCAGAGACAGAGAGCTGTCTGAAAAGCGTGGTGTCACCACGCAGAGAGAGTGGGAACGGTAGCGGTACCATCGGCGTTGGGACAGTTGTAGTCGGCACCCAGCTTGACCAGGAGCCTGACCATGTCGACCTTGCCTTCCCTGACCGCCCAGTGCAGGGGAGTGTCGTCTTCATCGTCTGAAGAGCGCGACGAAATACAAGACACGGTGAGTCACCAGTTCTTGTGCAATTTTCGTTGCTTTTGAACAACGGCGCTGTGCCAGATGCGAGTGGGGGGGAGGGCGGTACCTTGCGCGTTGATGAACGAGCCGTGCTGCACGAGCAGCTTGGCGATCTCCTCGTGGTTCATCGCGGCGGCGACGTGAAGGGCCGTAACGCCTTCGACCGTGGGATAGTCGGCGGCACCCGAACGGAGGAGGAACTCGACCTTGTCCTTGGCCCCGAGCGACGTGGCGATGTACAGCGCAGTATGGCCCTTCCAGTTCTGCGCGTTGATACCCGACTCGTTGCCCTTGAGCTGGACGTACTGCGCCATCCAGCCGACGGGTGCGTTGCCGGTCATCCACATCAGCTCGGTGTTCCCCTCGTTATCTCTTTTCAGTACTTGATCCGCGCATTGCTGCAGTCCAAAATCGGGAACGGCATTTTTTTGGATGGCGACGCGGTTCATACTTGATGATGTGTTTTCGATTTAGGCGTCCGTTTTCGACGAAGTGTAGAGGACGAGGTGTTGGTGGTGCGAGCCCAAAATTGCGAGAGGTGAGGTTACGA
>CACVKS010000788.1:0-13774 GCA_902749335.1 Acanthamoeba triangularis
CGCGGCAGGAGCGCGCGAGTCGAGTCGGCATACCTCGTAGTTTGCTTCCTCGTCGTCGTCGTAGCCTTGTTCCGCGTCAATGTCGCCTTCTCGTTCACCCTCCTCTGCGTTGTTATCGTGGTCATCGTCGTCATCGTCGTCATGGCCACCATCGTCGTCGTCGCCATCATCGGCGTCGTCGCCATCGTCGTCACGCGACCGACTCCGCAGTCGATCGCGATCTCGAGGCCGCACCTCCTCCACCCCCTCTTCCTCTTCATAGTCCTCTTCATCTTCCACCGCGTCCCTTCGCTGCGCGCCACGTCGTCGGCGGTCGTCCCTGCCTGTTGGCCGAACGGCCCCAACCCCGCCCCGCATTCTCGGCTGCGGCTGCTGTGGCCTGTGCCGGCGACGCTCCTTGTTGGCCTTGGCCACGGGCGGAGGCAGCGAAGAGACAGAGGCCTCTGTCGCGGGCGTGATCGATGACACCGCGCCGTCGGCTGGCACCGTGTGAATGCGGTACGTGCACGGTCGGCCCGTGAGACTGTGTGTGTGCGGTCATGCGTTACTATGAGGGACAAGCTGGCGGTGAATCCAATATTTGGAGGGCGTACCTGAGGGCGTCACAGAGGCGTCGGCCGTTCTCCCAGAATTTGGTGCACTCCTCCTTGAGCCGCGCGACGAATGTCTCCACGGCGGGACCCCGCGCGTTCTGATAGAAATAGCGCAGGGCCTTGTCCAACTGCGCGCACGACACCCCGACACGCACACGGTAAGAAAAAGATTCGTCGACTTCCCGCATGTGCGTGTGCGGTGGTGCGCGCGTGCGGTACCTGCTTTTCATGGACCGATGAAGGGTAGCACGGCGGAAGGTCTCGCACGTAGGTCTCCTTGGCCGCCGGCAATGCCTGCATGCAACGGCTACGTCCCATCGACACGCGTCAGTTGAACACTCAATCATTGTTCAAATTCCTCCAATTAATTGTTTTTTTATTGTTCTGTTATTTATTCTTAAATATCAAATATATTAACCTTTAGAGGTTTTGGGAGAGTTGCCTACCTTTGGGAGAACTTGTACTCGGGGTCGAGAAAGCTCTTGAGCTTGTCGTGGACCACGGCGTTGTTGGTGCGCGCCTTGTGCCCTCCCCGCTTGGTGGTGTACAGGAAGAACTGCTGCAGCGTGAGACACCCGAGGTAGAAATTGCTCGACGATGGCAACTGTGTGTGTGTGTGCAATACGATGCGTGTGAGCCGCAGCACCGGACAGTGGGAAAGAGGGGCAGGAGAGGGGGACGATCAAAACCTCAATGCGCTTGGAGGCCGCTTGCGCCTTCATCGCTTTGGCTTGGCCCAAGAGCAATTCGCGCAGCTTGAGCATGTCTGTGCAGCACGCGCCATCAGTCGAGACCATGACACACACGACGCACACGACGCACACGACACACATACAGGGGCTATTGGTATATACCTTGCCGGTAGACATTGTGGTGGAGCCAGGGGAAGTCGAGCTGCGGCGAGGCCGACGAGGTGTCCGACAGGAATCCCGCCAGCGGGTCAAAGTGCTCGAACGGGTCCTCCTCCGGCGCGCGGATCATGTGCACCAGCCGTTGCGAGTCCAACGTAAAGAGCTGGACGCTGTGATTTCGTGTGTGAGACTTGCCACACGACCAACGACACGACACGACCAACGACACGACCAACGACACGACCAACGACACAAACACGTGGATGTACCTGCTCTCTGACGATGGCAGCACTCGCGATCGGCGTATGAGATAGCGGACCTGGGCTTCGAGCGAATATCGCATCTTCTCTGCCACCGACCGCTGGCTCAGGTCCTGCTGTCACACCGACACCGCCCACCGAAACCCAAATAAGTACGGGTAGCCCAAAACAAACGCAAACGCAAACCCAAATCCAAACGCAAACGTAAACAAACACAAAGCCGCACATCACCTGAGTAGAGTCCTTGTCGCGCTGGGCGTCCTCGCGAAGAAATGGAGGCACGACATTCTAGGAGAGCGCAGAGATGAGTAGTTGGCTCTTGAGAGGAAGCGAGAGAGAGAGAGAGAGAGAGCACGGTAGGTACCATGTTGAAGACGAAGGAGAGCGCCGGGACGCATCGACCCGGCGTGTAAGCCGAGGCCTGCTTGAACTCGGGCAGGTGGGCGCAGGTCTCCAGAAAGCTGGTCATGGCCGGACCCATCATTTGTTTGACGGTCTGCAGAGCGCGAAAGAGCCGCAGGTACTTGAGGTTGAACGTCATTCCGTGGTTGACCACCTGATCGGACCACCACGAAGCAAAGAGGAAAAAGAACGAAGAACGAAGAACGAAGAGATGAAATGAATGACTGGGTGAAAGAATGAATGAAGTGGGGCTCATTGCGCGAATGCTGGCGTACCAGCATGAAATGGCAGACGTGGAACATGAAGAGCATGGCCTTCAGGTGGTGATACTCCTTCTGCTCCAACAGGAGGTGAAAGTCCTGCAGTGTGCAACACCAATGGTGAGACCCAGCACACACAAGGGCGAGGGCGGAAAGGGAGAGAGAGAGATACGGCGTGGTTCATGTTCGGGTCGAGCCCCTCGACCATGTCGGCGAACACGTCGCTGTCGTGAATCGAGACCAGGTTGAGGTAGACCACGTTCTGTTCCGCGCTGTGGTACATCTCTATCCGACACTGCACTCGCCGCGGTGCCGCGCCAGACACACCAATCAGAAACCCCCCACACAAACATCGACAAACGGGCCAGCAATCGCTTGGGGGCGGATCAAGCAGCGTACGTGACCCTCTTCGCCGTGGCCGCTGCCCGAGCTTTTGTCATCCAAGTCAAACACCTGCACACACAACGCTTAAGGTTAGGCACCGCACACACCACCGCACACGCACGCGCACACGGCACGACCGCACACAGCAAATGAATGGGTGGGGAGGCGTGCCTGGGGCAGGGCAGCGTCGGCGAGAGTGCCCAGCAGGCGCGCTTTGCCGTGGAGCGAGCCGCCCAGGAGGCCCACCACGACGACGCGGTTGCCGCCCAGACGCAGGGCGGTGAGTGTCTCCTTGGTGGGCTCCTTGCGGCCAGCGGGCGCTGGCCCCGCCTTCTTTCGGTTCTGTTTCGGCATCATGTCCGCCCGCGGGTAGATCGTGTGCGCCCTTTCCATCTCTGGCAGATTAGGTCAGACCTAATTGTGTTCAATATAAAAAGCAATAAATAAATCCCCAACTGTTTTGTGGATCGATTTCTCTTAGTCCATTCGAAAATAATAAACATAAAATAATTGGTTTTTTTTCTTTCTCGGTAATTTCCGGGCTCTTTTTCAAGTGAAATAAATCGAAATAAAAAACCATTTTTTTCTGTTTGTTGGATCATCAATCACAAGCAAGCGGAAGAAGATGGAGAGCACTGCGGCAACCAACGTGGCACCGGTACCCGAGGCGGAGGGCAAGGTCGAGCAGAACATTACGCCGTGGGAGGTGGAGAGCGGCGAGACCGGCATCGATTACAACAAGCTGATCGACCAATTCGGCTGCACGCCCATCGATGAGGCTCTCCTCCAGCGCATGGAGCGCGTCACCGGCAAGCCCGTCCACCCCTGGTTGAAGCGTGGCCTCTTCTTCTCGCACCGGTACCAACCAATCCTCAATTATTTTGGCTTTTTGGCCGATTTGGGCTGATTAATTTCTAAATCAATCTATCAATTCATGTCTTCTTCGCTCTCTGCGGTTTGCAGCAGTCCAATTCAATTCATTCACTGATGCAAACAATTTTTTGTGTTATGTTCCGTGTAGAGCGCTCAATGAGATCCTGGATGCCGCGGAGGCCAAGCAGCCCTTCTATCTCTACACCGGTCGCGGCCCCTCGTCGGAGGCCCTCCATCTCGGCCACATGATCCCCTTCATGTTCACCAAGTACGCACCCACTCCACACATACCGCACACACGACACGACACGACACGACACGACACGACACGACACGCACCGCTGTTTCCCCGGTACTGACCGATGGACCGCGCACAGGTACCTGCAGGACGCCTTCGACGTCCCGCTGGTGATCCAGATGACCGACGATGAGAAGTTCCTGTGGAAGGATCTCACCCTGGAGGAGGCCCACCGCCTCACCTACGAGAACGTCAAGGACATCATCGCCGTCGGATTCGATCCCAGGAAGACCTTCATCTTCTCCGATCTCGAATACGTCGGGTAATCCACTCACCCCGTGCGCGTGCGTGTCGTGTGCGGTGTGTCGTGTGTCGTGTCGTGTGTGCGGTGTGTGTGTGTCGTGTGCGCTCACATGGGATTCATTCGCGGCTGGTTACAGACACATGTACCCGAACATTGTCAAGATTCAGAAGTGCGTGACGACGTCGCAGGTCAAGGCCATCTTCGGCTTCACCGATTCGGACAACATCGGCAAGTACGCGTACCCGGCCGTCCAGGCCGCGCCCTCCTTCTCGAGCTCGTTCCCGCACATCTTCGGCCGCAACAGCAACGTCCGCTGCCTCATCCCCTGCGCCATCGATCAGGTACCACTGCCCATTCGATCAATTATATATATATATATATATTTTGCGTGCGCGGCCCGTGATGCACTTCGTGAAATGACGTTGACCACAAGTTCACATGAGAACACATTAACTACCAACAACCACCACAACAATATGACCTTATTTATATATATATATATATATATATATAAGAGCATATGTTGGGTGGTGATGAGGCCTAGTTATACTCTATTCTCTTCCAACAGTGTATTGCTGTGGAATGCCACACGCTCACGCTCACTCGCACACTCGACGAAACGTATGTGTGTACATATAGGACCCGTTCTTCCGCATGACGAGGGACGTGGCGCCGCGCATCGGTTTCCTCAAGCCGGCCGTGATCCACTCCAAGTTCTTCCCGGCCTTGCAGGGACCCAAGACCAAGATGAGCGCCAGCACCCCCGGCTCCGCCATCTTCATGACCGACAAGCCCGACGAGATCAAGAGAAAGGTTTCGCCTCATCGTCACTTTCATTGCCATCGTCGATGCGTTCTTGTTGAATGACTAACCCCCGTTCGCTCGTGTCGCCGTCACCAGGTGGCCAAGTACGCCTTCTCGGGTGGTAGGGAGACGGTGGAGGAGCACAGGAGGCTGGGCGGCAACTGCGACGTTGACGTTCCCTACCAGTACCTCTCCATCTTCTGCTTCGACGACTCGAAGCTCAACCGGATTCGCGAGGTTCGTTACACCACACACGCACACACACACGCGACCGGGTCGCGTTGCCGCTGCTTACAATCATGGCCACGCCCCACAACAGGAGTACTCGAGCGGCCGGATGCTCACGGGAGAGATCAAGAAGGAGCTGGTGGACGTGCTCACGCCCATCGTGCTCGAGCACCAGCGCGCCCGACTGGCCGTCACGGACGAAGTCGTCAAGGCCTTCCTCACCCCTCGCCGCCTCGAGTTCGGCAAGAACTAGCCCCCCTTACCACCACGATCGCGAATAGATCACTGGCCTTGTCGAAGTCGAAGTTGACTGCTTGCGAGCTTCTTTATTTTTGTCTCTTTGGAGCTCAAACCACGTCTTCGATGTCGTCGATGTTGGTGGAGGCTGGTGGTGCGCTTCTTCGCCTCCGCTTGGCCACCCTCTTGGTCGTGCCGCCTGCTGCCGTGTCGTCCTTCGCTTTCGCTCTTTTGCCCCGCCTGCTCCTTGTCGGTTCCTCGAAGTCTTCATCATCGTCATCCTCTTCCTTTTCCTCTTGCTTGGCTTTCTTCGCTTTCGTCTTGGTGGCTCCTGCTCCGCTTTTCCCCTTTCGACTTGGCTTGCCCACCTCGCTCTTCTTCCCCCTCTTACTGTCCTCCGCTACAGTCTCTTCCCCTGCTTCGCTGTCGTCGGCCATCTCCTGCTCCTTCTTCAGCGTCTGGCCGTAGCGGCAGTCGTCGCGCAGAACGCATTCGCCGCACTTGGGCGAGCGAGCCTTGCACACCTTCACCAAGACGAAGACGGCGAGGGTGCTTAGCGATGAATGATTTTTTTGAGATGGCGCGGTGCCCCCCCCCCACGCACCTGTTTGCCGTGGCGAATGAGGAGCACGTGCATGTCGCGCTTGATCTCATCGGGCATCGTCGCATTCATGAACTCGTAGGTCTGCTCCCTTGTAGTCCCTCGCACAAACCCTGCAGCACACGACACACACAGGGCGCACCACATGAGCGATCAATTGGGTTGGGTTAGGGAGAAGGTGAGAGCGATACCCAGGCGGGTCGAGACCCGATGAACGTGCGTGTCGACGGGGAAGTCGGCGCGCTTCATGTTGAACATGAGCACGCACGAGGCGGTCTTGGGGCCGATGCCCTTGTACTTGGTGAGCTCCTGCTTGACCTCGTCGGTGGGCATGTCCCTCAGGTGCTCCAGCGAGAGCTCGCCGTCCCTCTCCTCGTGTAGCTGGTTGAGCAGGCCTTGTATGATCCCGCCTTTGCGCCTGCAGTGTTAAAAAAATGGAAAATAAAAATTTTATTAAAAACTTGAGTCGACAACGGCAGGATTTGAACCTGCGCGGGGAGACCCCAGTAGATTTCGAGTCTACCGCCTTAACCACTCGGCCACGTTGTCTTACACACTCCCACCGGATGATAAAAATTTTGTGTGTGCGTGTTCGCATCTGTGTGCGCGTGTGTGCGGTGCGTATGTGTTGTGTGTGTTCGTAGGAAGTAAGACGTACTGTGCGAGGCCGCCTGTGCGGATGACGTCGGCCAGCTGCGACGGCTTGGCAGTGCGCACGCGCTCCCAATCCCCTGGATAGACGTAGACGAACAGCACAACATGATGGACTTAGAACCGACCACCGGAGACGGAGTCGGCCGGACACGCACCCTTGTAGGCACGCTGGAGGTTGGCCCACGCCGCGGAGGAGTTGCGGTCAGTGGTGTTCTGCGAGAGCACGGTGCTGATGAGGCTGGCCAGCACCGTCTTCTGTCCTCCGCACACGTTGGTCTTCTTTTTGTCCTTCTCCATCCCTGCGTGCATCGGTGTAGTTGAGGTATTCGCTGTCCTCTTCCCTCGCGCCTTCTTGTCGTCGTCAGCACCTTCCTCTTCGTTTTCAATCTTTATCTCGAGCTTGGGCCTCTTGCGTCGGTCGGGATTGCGGCGCTGCTCCACCTTCACCACCACCTCGCTCTTCGCCTTCTTCTCTTCTTCTTCCTCTTTGGTCATCTCCTCGACTTTGTCCATTTCTTCCTCCTCCCTCTCCAGCTCCTTCTCTTCCTCTTCCTCGCTCATCTTATCATCTTCATCTTCATCTTCATCTTGTTCCTCCTTCTTGATCTCCATCTTGTCCTTCTTCTCTTCTTTCACGAGCAGCCAGGTGCCGGGGTAGTGCTCGGCCAACTTACGGTGCACCTCCCGGTAGAAGGCCTTGAGCTCTTCGTCCGTGCGGCCGCCCGCGATCGCATGCACGATTTGCTGCGGCTTCGCCTTCACCTCAATCTTAATCTCATCTTCACCATCAAGCGCAGTTGCCTCCAGTGCCTCTTCGTCACGAATCATGATGCGGAGTTGAATAGGGATGCGTGCAGCAGAGGAGACAAGAAGCTGCTGGTTCGGGCGGCTGGCAAGGTACTGCAGACTGGTCGATTGCAGAGATGACGTGTACGAGCGCGTGAGGAGGAGTTGAGTCCAGGCTCTGCGCATACGAGTAAACAACAAATAAGAAAGTTGTGCCCAACCCACTTTTATTGCCTCTCGAGATTTGAATTCTAGCACAGGGTGTTCGTCATCTTGTGCTATTGCTTCCTCTACCAGGAAGAAAATGTGAAGAATAGGAGGAAAGGGAAAGGGAAAGGGAAAGGGAAAGCCAGGCCAACAACAAGGGTCTTGAACAAACTGCCAACGACTTGGAGAAACAACAAGGGTCAACAACAAGGGTCTTGTTCAAACTGCCAACGACTTGCAAGGAAAACAACAAAACGGTAGCTGCTTTTTAGGGTCATGGAGCCATCTCAGCTCAACGCAGTACTATTGGCCACCTCAACTTCTGACAGTTATGTATGAAAGTTCAGCTTGGTGCACCACTGGCTGCCTGGAGGTATTTTTTGACTTGACTCCGGTAGGCAAGGTGGCGCTCCGGAGGTACGGAAGGAAAGATCAGAAGAGCAGCGGAGGAGATCAACTCCATTCATTCATAGACAAAGGGGGCAGCCATGCGTTCCAGCCGTGAGACAGCTCCAATCCTGAAGACAGGTACGTCGCTTGATTTTGGATTCAATTCTGACCTACAATCACTTTTGGTTTTTTTGCACCAATTGACTGTTTAAATCACCTTCCCAAAGGCGAGTTGAGCAAGAAGGGGATGTGGGGACGATGGAAGGATCGCTACTTCGTCCTGCAGCCGCCCCTCCTGCTCGAGTACCACTCCGCCAAGGTTCGCTCGCGCCCTTTCCTTGGGTCCAAATAACACGAAAGAAAAGGAAACGCGTGGCCGCAGCAACCATCTGGCGGCGCTAAAGCGCTGATCGCACACACCACACACGCGCCACACGCAGCACGCAAAGGCAGGGAAGGTGGCGCACTCGCTGACCCTGTCCGAGATCACGATCTGCAAGGCCGAGGGCATCAACGGCCAGTCCTTCTCTTTCGCGCTCAGGTACCACATTTGCTTGTGCTAGTCACATCATTACCTCCATTTCTGATCACATTGCCTGGATGTGTCGTGCGTCGTGCGTGTCGTGTGTCGTGTGTCGTGTGTCGTGCCGTGTAGGCGCAAGAGCAAGGAATCGTTTTTCCTGGCGTCAGATAAGGAGCAAGAGATGGTGGAATGGATCCGACTGATGGCCGTACGTCCTGCCTTCATCAGCCCCACGCCGCGTGGCGCCGGTCGAGTTTGATCGCGTGCCCGTGTAAGTGTCACTGATCCGTTCACGTGAATGTTGATTATTAACATTATCATTATATAATGGCAGCCGCACGTGATGAGCGTGAACGACGAGTGGGCGGTGGACGACGAGGGCCTCGAGAAGGAAGTCGAAGCGGTCTGCGTGACCAATGAGAACGGGTACTTCCTCGCGGCCAACGAGATCTTCTGCGCCATGACGGGTTTCACCAAGGAGGAGCTGCTCGGCAAGCCGTGCACTCTCATCATGCCGGCCTCCATCGCCTCCAAACACGAGAGCTACATGTCCAACTACCTCAAGACCGGCATCAAACGACTCATCGGTACCCCATTACTATTACTAATATAAAGAAAAATAAGCACATTGTTATGATTCTTTTTATTCCTTATTTTTATTCCCTCCTCAGGCAAGCCCAGACGGCTGGCGGTGAAGCGAAAGAACGACTCGCTGTTCCTGTGCGAGCTGTCTCTTGGCGAGGTTATCGACCAACAGAAATCGCTCCGACGGTACACCACGTTCACCACCTACGTGTGTCGTGTGTGTCGTGCGTGTTGTGTGTCGTGTGCGGTGGCGTATGCGGATGTGTGCTCATTCGCGGTGTCGTGTGTGGTTGAAGGTATGTGGTGCATTTGCGCCCGATCATCGTCTCGGAGAAGCTGGGCAACAGCACGGACGACGACACGACGGAGACCATGGACGACCTGTCCGACATGAGCGAGTCCACCGAGTCCGCGGCGCTGGAGGACAGCGGCAAGCTGGCGCGCATCAAGGAAAAGCGCCGGGAGGCCACGAGCCTTCCGCTGGACATGAAACAACCGACCGACTCCAAGAGCTTCGGCTCCGACTCACACAGGCGGGCGCTCAGCATCGACAAATTCAAAGTAAACCCACGACACATCCAGCCACACCAATACGACACGACATGACACACACGACACTCACGACACTCACGACACTCACGACACTCACGACACTCACGACACTCACGACACTCACGACACATGACACACGGTGAACGTGTCTGATCACGGGTTGTTGTGGACGAACAGAAAAAGAGCAAGTCGGCCCGCAGCTCGCGAGACACGTCGCGGGACACGTCGCGCGAGGCCTCCAGCGAGAGCGAGGGCGAGGACGGCGGCCATGTGTTCGGCCGCAAGAGCTTCTCGGGCCTGGGCATCATCGCGGAGGAGCGGGACACCGCCAGCGATGGGGCCACGCCGCACAGCGAGACGCCCCGCAGCCGGCGCTCCGGTTTCTGCGGCGGCGGTGGGGTCGACAGCCACGAGATGAACGCGACGGCGGCCGCGGAGGTGCCCTACCACCCGCTCATCGACAAGGTGGGCAAGGTGTTCGACGACCGGGTGGCGGCCTTCAAGCAGTCCCTCAAGCGCAGCCTCCAGGAGGAAATGACCACCGTGCTCGCGCGCGTGGACCTGCTCGACGCCGAGCTCACCGAGACCAAGCGACGCGCCGAGCTGAACCGAGTACACCACCACTACCACCACCACTACATCAACAACCCGAGCAATGCGCTTTGTTGAGATGGCTGACTCGTGGTGAGTGGACCACTCCAGCTACAACGGAACGCAGCGCTGGCGATGGTGCTCGATCCGGAGAACAAGATCATGAAGAAGATCAAGAGGGCGGTCACGGCCGAGGTCAAGAGCACAGGTAAACGAACATTTCATTTTGTGTTCTGAATAATATGTGTATATATTTATAGCTTCTACATATATATATATATATATATTGCTTTTGCTGATTGTTATTTGTTGTAATGATAATAATAAAACAGATGATGAGAAGCTGCTCTTCCGGATGGACTCGAAGGCCACGAAGAAGGTGATCTCCTTCATGACGGCCGCGGGCCTCGAGTACTTGGAGAAGGCCCTGGGCACCATCATCCGCAAGATCTGCGAAGGTACTCGCACCGCTCACACATGAGACGCTCACGACACGCCTTCTCATGACGCGACACGGCGCACACACTGCCGACACGCGCGACCAGATCAACTGCTGAGCTATGAGGTCAACAGCCGATTACTCGACCCCACCGACGACAAGCAGCAGAACCGAGACCAGCTGCGGTGCATCAGCGAGATGTTCGCCACGGCCCTGGTCAGCTCCGTGGACGCCGTTCCTCCGTGCGACCCTTTCTTTTATTATTATTATTATTATTATTATTATTATTATTCCTTAAAGAGTTGAATTATTTTTTAAATTTTTTAAATTTGACTAATTTTCTCTTCAACAAAAAGGGAATTTTGTGAGCTGTTCAAGCACGTGAAGAAGGAGGCCGAGGCCAAGTGGACCGGCAAGGTGGCCTACTACCAGCCCATCGGCGGCCTCTTCTTCCTCCGCTTCATCAACGCCGCCGTCGTCTCCCCTTCGTTCTTCGGGCTCGTCCAAGGTACTACTCCCCCTTCGCTTATTGCCACGCCGGAGGGGCACTCAACGCTGGTGTGTGTGTGTGTGCAGGCGAGATCGGGTTCAGGCCGCAGAGGGGTCTGATCCTGGTGTCCAAGCTGCTGCAGTACGTGGTCAACGGTCTCACCTTCGAACCCGGCCACGAACTCTACGACTTCAACGACTTTGTAGTGGCCCAGGTAGCCTCTTCATTTTCCTCCTTCTCTTTCCTGACCTGCTTTTTCCTGGCCTTCACCCCATACTGGGCTGATTCAATCTTTTCTCTTTTTTACCTTCAGATGCCTGTATTTGAGGCCTTCATTGACAACATCCTGGCCAGGAACTGAGGTCCACACTTTGTCTGACCTAGAAGATGATGGCTGGCAGCACCAGCAAAACGTATATTAGGCGCTTGAAACAAGACGGTGGACTACTCGTGTAAAAGTACATCAGGTGCTCAGCTCTGGGGATGGAGGTGGAGGTGGAGATCGAGGTGAAGAAGATGATAGCGGGAATCGGGTGCGGTAAGGGGCTCTTTGGAGAGTGTGGACGACCCTAGACGCTGCCGCCGAAGCCGCCGAGGGCGTCGAGCGCGTCCCGGAGGAGGATGGACTTGACGGCCTGCCACACGACCTCGACGTTGGTGGTGTCGGTGGCCTGCGTGACGTGGACGTAGACCTCGCCCTCCCGCTCCTGGCCCGCCTTCAGGAACTTTTGCTCGAGGAACTTGATGCCCGCCTTGTAGTTCTTCCCACCTGCACCCTCCCCCAACGATTCTATTTCTTTAGCCTCCGTGTCGTGTGTGTCGTGTCGTGTGTGTCGTGTCGTGTCGTGTCGACGCACCCTTGTATTCGGGGAAACACGTGGCGAGGTCGACCTCTTGGATCTTCTTCTCGAAAAGATCCTTCTTGTTGAGGAACAAGATGATGGGCACGTGCCTCATGGCCCTGTGCCTGGCGATCTGTAATTGTGTGTATTGACCGAAACAAAAAATTGCCATTGGTCAATGAATGAATGAATGAATGAATGAATGAATGAATGAATGAATGAACAACGAACTTGGCCAAGTCACAGCTCAAGTGAGTGTAAGAGGGGTAAGCGTACGGTCTTGAACAACTCGAACGAGTCGATCATGCGGTTGGTCACGCCGTCCTCCTCGAGCACGAGATCGTAGTCGCTCGATGACACACAGTAGATGATGGCCGTCACGTCGGAGAAGAGGGGCAACCACTTGCTCCTGCACGCCGTGCCCCACGAGGTGAGCTTGGAGCGCGTGTGTGATTGGATGGAAGTTAGAGGGAAGGAAGAAAGCGAACCGTTCGCCCTTCTGGCCGCCGACGTCGATGATGTTGAAGTTGACCCCGGCGTGCTCGAACGTCGTCTCCGACACGGAGGTCGTGCGGAGGCGCGCCAGGAGGATGTCCACGTTGTTGGGCTCATACCGGCTCGACACGATCTCGTCCAGCTTCTTCAAATAGCTGTCACGCGTGTCGTGTGTGTCGTGTGTGTCGTGTGTGTCGTGTGTCGTGTGTCGTGTCAGATGAGATTCAGACGCGACTGCGCGGAGCGAGTGCACGTACTGGGGAATGGAATCGAGGACGACGAGCTCCTTGGCCTGTTGGATGATACTGTCCGTGGCCGCATCGTTCCAGATCTCTTGAATTTCCGCAGCCAGCGCCTCGTCGATCGCGTACGTCTACACGCGCGACCGCACACGCAACATGAGACACGCGGGTCAACTGGCAATTTCTTTTTCATTTTCTTTTTTGGTTTGTGGTTGGGCGCACCTTGACGTGCATGTTGGCGACCTCGATTTCCTCCATGGCCACGTTCTTCTTGACCCGGTAGGCGTCGTACAGTTTGTGTCCGAGAGCCTGTTGGACCACAACGTTTATAACACGACACACACGGCACACACGAGACACGAGACGTGCAAGCGTACATCGACATTGGAGTCGGAGAAGTGGAGGGAGTGCTGGTGAGCGGCGTGGATGAGGTCGAGGGTGGAGTCGATGATGTTGGTGTGGATGATGGCCTTGTAGTTCTGCTTCTCCCGCTCGGAGAACCCGAACATGTGCAGGATCTTCATCTGCTTACAGAAGGTGGACTTGCCCGACTGGTGGCCCATCGCACACACGCCACCGCACACACGCCACCGCACACAAGTCGCTACGTGAGATCCGGCTTGCCGTCCGGTCAAATAGGAAAGAAGCGGAGGCACCCGACGAAATGAAACGAAACAAAATAACCAAATAAAAAACAAACACATAATAAAAAAACACATAATAAATCTATCTATTTAATTATATTGAGCTTAAAAGCGAGGTTGATTGAATATAAAGAAGAAGAAGACAAATAAATGAAAGACCGAGAGTGGGTGTGAGGAGGGGAGGGGGCAAACCTGGCCCGATCCGAGCATGAGGAGGGTGGTCTGCTTGGCCATCTTCTTTTTTTCGTTCCGGAGCATCTTGTCGATGTCCTGCGACCGCTTCTTCTGCTCCTTCGCCG